>JAADWJ010000127.1:0-47218 GCA_023336165.1 Pythium monospermum
ATAAATTTGTATGCTTGCCGCTCAAATCATGTCGATCATCCTTACCGTACCTGATCAAGCTGGTTGAGTGCATTCTACATCAATGTTAGAGAAAGATCTCGAACCCGCGTTTTTTTTTTTTCTACCAGCAACTCACCAGCCGCTCCTGCTTTCTCCCGTCGAACATCCCGGAACGCTTCATCGCAGCAGCAAGATACCTGGAACACGAAAATTAGCTGAACGTAAAGCAATCTCAGGCCCCACAGAAAGGAACTCGTACCCTGCCAGACGAGTCGTGGCGCTTCTCGAGTTGCAGAACACGAGTGTCGGCTTGCCATTCGAGTACTGACGGATAAGGTCAAGAACACGTCCATCCAGATTCCTGCAACCCGATATAGTTGGTCAGAAAAGCTGCAGAGCTTCCCACGTTGAGATTCCTTACCGTTCAAACAGAAACTCGTTCGTCGCATCGCCGCATCCAATCACATTGCATGTCAACGGCACTAACGCAGACTCATGCAGAGTTAGCAGCGATTTCATATTCTATGAAGACATGATGGAAAAAACAAAAAACCTGGTCGAAATTCGCTTCCAAACTCCAAAGAACAACGCGCGCACGTTAGACGACATCCTTCTCGCTACCGTTTTATTATACCCATCGGCTACGATCTTACCTGAAACAAACCGTCTTGTTCACACTGGATCCACTTGGCAACATCGATTGCGTTGGAAAACGTGGCAGACATCCCGATGATCCTCCTGTGTAAATGCCACCAGCGTCAGCTCGTCACCGGCGAATCTATCGGTCCACTGTTCTACAGCCAAAACATACAAGTTCATGAGGGGCGAGAAACTGCATAGCGCTTGTCGTTCTCGCTTGGATAGGTTTATCATCCGTGTGATCACGGCTTCTAGAGTCGGTCCACGATTTGCCTCCCCAATATGGTGAATCTCGTCAACCAAGAACAGCTCAATCGTCGTGACGAGTTTCGAAATGGGGCCGGCGCTTCTCATGATGGCGTCCCACTGCGGTTTGGGTTAGTATAACCCGTTTTCAAGCATGCACATCGCAGAGTGCCACGCAAAAAAAACCTTCTCGGGTGTACTGAGAAGGACGTGCGCATCTTCGACTTCATCCGTGTCAATCTCGCGCGTGTCCCCTGATAACTCGACAAAGTTCATGCCGATGCTGGACGAGCCAAACCGTCGTCGCCAATCCAATAGTCTGTGAATTCAATGTTCGTCAAGTCACGCTAAGAAGAAATAATGCCATGATAAAGTGCGCACCATTGAATCTTACCTTTCCTGCAGTAAAGCTTTCACTGGCGCGATGTAAAGCGTTTTCGCGCCCGCGTTACCCCGTGATCGCTCATACTCTTGCAGGAACGCCGCCTCCAACACCGTGGTCTTCCCCGAGCCTGTAAACATACAAAATATACTCATCATTTCTCCATGTCTGGCCGCGGCTTCCTCTTGCTTTGTTGTTTTATTGCCACTAACCTGTTGGCGCGCAGACCATCATATTGCTGCGGCATTTGAACGCCGAGTGCAGCACACGCTGTTGTACTTTCGTCAGCGTCTCGTACTTGAAGCACTGTAGCATATGGGCTGGAAATACGTCGCGTGTAAACTGCGGGTATGCCTCTCCACCCCCTTTCCGCTCCATTTCCATTTCCATCCCGTCTCCTCCGCTCGTTTCCCTTTGTGAGGCGGGACTTCAACACAAAAAATCGGAGTGATGGTCAGAGAAAAAAATTAAATATAACATTATGTTTCATTTTATTTTTCAAAAAAAATAAACGAAACCTCATTTTCTAAAACATAATGAATGAGGCCGTGTTCGACTTTGCCCAAAATGACAATTTTGGTCGAGGTTTTTTCATGAAAGCGCCATTTCGGGGAAGCCAACCTCAGAATTAGAAAAACCTCAATTTGAGCAAAATGGCTGCTTTCAAAATATGCCTCACCCCTTGAACTTAGAAATCGCCATTTTGAGTGGGGTAGGGTAATTTGACCTAAAATTCGTTGGATTATTTCTGATGCAAGGCTTTAGTCTAAATTGTCATTTCGAAGTCGAACACGCCTGAATTACTTCGAAGTACGTTGTACGCGTTGGTCTTGAACTAAACCAGACTAAAAAGATTATTTCTAAAACATAATGCAAGTATGTATTCGATCGTAAAACAGCTAAAAGCAATTACTTGAACCAGTGGCTGGCCTGCTGGGTTTTGCGGCGACTGAACACGACCGCGGCACGGCGTCCACGCCTTGAAATGGTCATATTCGACAGCAACGGGTTGGGCTGGTTGCTGGTCGGTTGGCGCCAGGAATCCAGCAACGAGTACCGTCGTGAGGAGCTCATCTCCGAGCCAAACAACGAACTCAAGCCAAACGACATTTGCGAGAGTTGCGTGCCGTTGCTGTTATCGTATCCCAATGGAGCGGCCGCAGCAGCAGCAGTAGCAAGCGAAGGGGATGGAGCCGGTTCTGGCTCCATAGTGTTGGACAGTTCAAGTGATAAACTGGCGCGTCGAGAGCGATCTATGTCGCTTCCTTGGCGGTCATACTGGGCGGCCTTGCTGGAATGGTACTGCGAATCGATCGGCTCGTAGGTCGCACGGATGATCGACGCACGCGCCGGTGGTGGCGCTGGTGACGATGCACCTCCCATGACCGACTCGGTATCGTCGGCTCCATTCACAAACCGGAAACTCACTGGTGCCGGTGGAACTTCGTGGATTGTCTCGCCATCAAACATAAAGCTACGCGGTGGCGGCTTCACATCTGCCAAGAAGCTGGTCGCATTGGCTCGTTCTTCATCAACGTTGAACGTAGTGGTAGGGCTTCGAGGGTTTCCCGCCGCCGCCGCCGCAGCTGCCTGGAGCTCATGCTCGGCGTCCACGTCAAAGCTGCGATGCGCATCGGCTTGCTGCTCGGTGGTCGCATCCGGTCGCAGCGACTCAGTCAACGTGAAATTGAGCCACCGCGCACTTGCCCGTTGGAACATGGACTGCGAAGGCGGCAGTGGCATCTCAGCTTTGTGCTCGGTCTTGATCAAGCGCAAGATGCGGTTCACATTCGACACCACACTCGCATCGGCGCTGGCAGTGTCTTTTTTCTTCGTGTCCGCGACAAAAGACTCCAGGAAGCTCACCATTTCACGGAAATACGCCAACTCTTTCAATGTAAAAGTGCCGTGGCCATGGAGCGAAGCAGGAGGAGCCTGAGCCTGGGTAGCTGCAGCACGGGCCTCCAGGACGCGGCGCACGACTTTGACCAGCGCTGGGATATCGCCATGGTCCATCGTGATCCTGCAAAACAGCAGTTCCAAAAAGTCTTTCGACCGCATCAATGGGAAACTGGCAAGCCGCCGAGCAATCCGCAACGTACACTTGTAGGAAAACCCAGAAATCGCATTTTTGTTGCAATGGCGTACGATTTTCACAATCTCGTTGGGCATTTCAAAGGCTTCGATACTTGGCTCAATTTGAAGAGGAGCGCGTAAAATATGCACCATCGCGCAAGTCAATTGCTCGACTTCCGCGGCCAAATCTTTCAAAAAATCGTAAAGCGACGGATTAGCCAAATCAAAATCCATCAAGCAGCGTATTTTTTCATTCCATTCTTGGAAAAGCAATTCCAAATTGTATGCTGGATTGGTCAAATTTTCTGGATCCGGGTGGGCTAAGAAATGGTCCAAATACAAACCCGCGATGAAATTCTCGGGCATATGGACATAGTCCTCCTGGTCCAGCACGACCGTGTCACGCTTGGCATTGGTGCGCTCCACGCGGTTCCGGCAAATCACCTCGTCCACGACGCGCCGCACTTCGGTGCGCCAGTGGGAATTCCAAATGAGATCGCTTTTTTCGTGGCTGTCGTCAAAGAATTTGGTCGCGAGGCTTGGGTCCAAGTGGATTTGGTACACCATCGGGTAGGGCAAAAACCGGCCCAGCCCACTGTACATGCGCTCTCGGATGCCAAAGTCTTTCGTCTGACTTAGCAGCGCGTAGAGCACTTCAAAGGCAGGCTCACGGAGCGCCTCGGCGCGCAAGAAATGTTCGTGGAGCACATGCTGCCGCGACTGGAGCGCGATGCCCAAGATCTCGACCCACAGTCCGCTTTGTTCCACGTACTGCGCGACCACGAGACACGTATCACAAAGCTCCGCGAGACACGACAGTGCGTAAAACGCCTGCTCGTAGTCCAAATGGTCGGCGATGACTTGCAAACTCCACGTGAATTTACAAAACGGCGCCAAGATCGTCTCCAATTGGCACTCCACGCCACAGAGCTTGTTGAGAATCAGAAGCGCGTACTCTTGGCGGTTGAGATAGTCGACGTTGCCAAACTCGGCTTCCATACCTGGAGGCAGCCCATCCAACTCCGTGATACCACCATTGCCATTGCGTGATAGAAACCCGTAGCTGGACAACGAGCGACGCGACGAGATCGACATGCCGCCTTTGTCGGTCCTGTCAAAGGGGAGCAAGTACCGACCAAGCGTCGCGACGGAAACCGACTCGTGTTCGCATTCTTCGTCATCGCCAACATCGGCAAACGGCTCCAGTGCCTCGACAAAGGCCTCTGTAAACACCGGGATATCGATCAAGAGATTCAAACACTCGAGCGCTGGCAAAGTGTCCGCGTAAATGCCCAGCGACGGGTCCCGGTTCTCGTTCAAAAACTCAAAAAGCGACGTGATGAAGTCAATCGGCGTCGTCGGGTACAAGCTCTCGGCCGTGATGGTCGCGTGGTCGTGTTCGGCCTTGGCAAGTAGGATGCGCAAGTAAATGCCGCCTACCAGGGGCTCCGTCTTGAGGCAGTCGTACATGTAGCTGCGACAGCTTTCCAGAAACAGCAACTCCTCTTCATCATCATCGCCATCATCATCATCATATTCATCGTCGTGATTGCAGTGCTCCGCGATGAGTTGCATCAACTCGCTGCGGGTGTTGTCATTCCAAATACACGTCGGTTCTCGGATTTCTGTGGACAAGATCATCCAGAAATCGTGGCCACTTGGCCTGTCCAGACAATCCAAAAACTCCACGGGCAGCAAGTTCACAAGCGCATCCAGAGTGTACGACCGGGACGCGCCATCCAGGCCGACACTCAAGGCTCGCAGTGCGTGGAAAGCGGCTTCCACGACGTCCCGTTCATGGAGCGCGACGACCACGCCGCCGCCGCTGTCGTTGTTCCCGGTATCATCCAGACTGTTGGTCGACATGGGCCCACGGGCCACGTCTTCCGCGGTGCTCAGCAGCAAGTACAAAGCACGCCAGAACAATTTCGTGGTCATCACAAGCTGTTCTTGCAAGCACTTGTTGATACACAACGATGCCACCATGCCGAATAGAAGCTTTTGGATTTGCCACGGCTGCCGCTGCTGAAACGTTGTCAGGAGTCGCTCCAGTTGTTTGCACAGACGGGTCGCCTGTTCGGTCGCCAGCATCTTTGGCTGCGTGTAGTTGCTGGACATGGGGCCAACAAAGAGCGACACGGCGCCGTCTTCATCAAGCGGCGCTGCTTCTTCACTGTCGTCCGATTCCAAGCGCATCGACAGTGGATGGCGATGGTGGTCCACCACACTATGTTGCAGCAGCGACAGCGGCCCCCATTGGGACGCCACCACGAGCTCCACGATGGCAAACGCGGCCTGCTTGCCACTGTACTCGGCCGTCGCTGACGAGTAGCTGTCCACCATATCGAGCAAGGTATCCCACGCACCATCAAGCGCCACGAGCCTTTCGATATTGAGTGGTGCCGACGCCAACAGCAACTGCAAAATCTTGACAGGCAAGTGCCTAAACCCCACATCGTCTAGGTCTTGAGACAACTGCTGCTCGGTCGCCGTCGCTGTCGTAGAAGCCGCGATCATGTCCAGCAAAAGAGGCAAGGCCCTGGACTCGTAGGAGAAAAACTGGAAACTGAATTTTTGAAGCAATCGGAATTGGGCCATCAAGATACACTCGACCACTTCATCCGACGTGCGGCCACTGGTGACTTCCAGTTGCCGCGCCAATAGCCGACAAAGCCGTTCGTACGCGCCTCGTACAGTCGCGACGACTGTCCCTTTTTTGCACAAGTCGCGATACCTTACCCGCAACTCCATCAGATCAAACTTTTTCGATTTTGGCCAGCCAAAGATTTTCAATGCCGACGCACTTTCTTGTTCCACAGGGTCCAGTGTCAGCGACGACATGGACTGGCGTTGCTGCAGCGACTTCCACTTGTCTTCAATGGACGCCATCAACACCTGCGGCTCTTCAATGGAATCCAAGCTGGACTCTTCGCCGCTTGCGATCGTGGACAAGAAATACCCACTGCAGTACACGTCCCTTGACAGCTCGGCGTAGTGGATCGGTGGCAGCGACACGTATCGGTAAGTCGCCGCGACATCGCGCTTCAAGTCTTGTTCAAACTCGTCGATATGTTCCCGTACCATAAGGCGAAGATGCTTGCGCATCGACGGCGTCCACAGCACATGTTTGTCGGTGGTTCGTCCCGTAAACACATCGGCAAACTCATCGGGCGAGTCGCCGTCCAAGAGCGCAATCAGTGGCTCCGGTAGCATCTCGACCAAGTAGCTTTGGCCCGAGAGAAGACGGGTCTCTTGGCTGGCCTGCACGCGGTGGTACATCTGCAAGAGCTTGGTTTCTTGTACAAAGCTGGTGGATTCCGTGGTCTCCACTGCGAAGAGGAAGAAGAACAACCCGTACTCAAAGAGCTTTGGTCCATTCGCTGGTCCGAGCGACTGGAGAATCTCACAGGCCAAGTCGCGCACGCGTGGGTCGTCCACGAGAAGAAGCTGAACGAGTTGGGTGATTTTGTCCTTGGCCGATAACAACTGCTTGCCGATCGGCAACGGCACAAGCGTAGCTCCCGGGTGAGTCAGCGAGACGCTTGGCTCGTGGACCACCAAGTTGCGCAAGATCAGCAGCGCCTGGTGGCCCACGCAGCCAGCATCAATGGGCTCCGAGACAAGTTCGAGCCACCGCAACTCGGGGTATTCCAGCAACCGTCGCCACTCGTGGTCCTCGCTGTCATGTTTGTCGTGGATCGTGCAACAGCAAATCAACAGGTTGTTCAAAAGACTCTTGCGTGCCAAGAGATGCTGATGCAGTTCAAACGGCGTACAAGGGCCCAGCATTTCGTCAACC
This sequence comes from Pythium monospermum, assembly GCA_023336165.1. Lineage (NCBI taxonomy): Eukaryota > Oomycota > Peronosporomycetes > Pythiales > Pythiaceae > Pythium > Pythium monospermum. Next base: position 7,143 of record JAADWJ010000127.1, read on the forward strand.
TCGTCTTCCACCGCGGTGGTCTTCATCTTGCAACTCCATCGAAGCGCGAGCCGCGAGTCACACGACAAATGGGTCATTGGGATCGACGACACACTGCCAAATTCCGGTACAATGTCAAGCCCAATCACAGGAAATTCGTCAATATCTTCCAGCACACGTGGTGGCGGCGTCGCCCGTTGGCGATGGCACAGCACCGCCAGAAACAACAGCGCTGTGAGGTGGAGATCATTCGCCAGCGAGTGCGTAGTCTGTGGGTCACTACTCAAGTGGGACAGCAAGTCAATCAAGTCTTTGATCTCGTGGCTTTCAAACGATTTGACCACAAGGTCCATGAGAAAATGAACACGCGACGACGGGATCGCACGCACACTTGGGAAGACCTTGGCGGTCTCAATCAGCGTCTTCATGAGCAAATCCTCGTCACTCGCCGGCGACTGCGTCATGAGTTCCGACATGCGAAGCTGGTGGATCATCGTCGAGCTGTCGTTGCCGTCTCCGCCACTGGTAGTCCAACTGCCCGAGGCCACCATGAGCCGCATCTCGAGCCACCGCTGGTACACTTGGTTGTAAAACGCCGCGGGCGCCTTGACAATTTCAACGGCGGAATGGACCAAATGGCCCGACTCGCCCACAAGAGGTACACGTGTATTGGTCGACTCGTACTGGTGAGCCACGTGGTCGAGCTGAAGCGAGCCGTCGTGGATGCGGGCCACGAGCACACGCAAGTACACTTTCTCAATCTGGATTTCCTCCATCAGCGATGGGTACTGGACTTCAAACTGGAAATGGTTCCACACCACGGGCGTGGACGACGCATCGTCCACCACAGAGCGGCTGCTCTGGTGGCGCTCGATCCAGTCCAACGACCTTTCCATCGCGTGCTTGAGTTCTTCGCGCGTGCGTGCGTTCCAGATCAAATCAGGAAGGAAGTACTCTTGCTGGATCAAATCGGCCAAGAGCGCCACATCGCTGGCCGACTCGCCATGGTAATTTGCGCGAATGCCGCTGTCGTCTTTCACTTTGGCCAAGCGGCTATTGCCAGTCGTACTGTCGGGCAAATGGGTCGCGATCTCTTGGCGCATGCGACGAATGAACCACTCGGCGCCACCGACACTTGCATGGTCGCGGTGCTTTTTGCCTTTGGTCTTTTTCGCCTCCGACGACTCGCCAAGCAGAAGCGCTTTCTTGCCACTCGCGGGCGTCGCGAGCAGCCGCATAAACCCGTGGGGCACCATGCGACGCAGCAATTCGTAGGACTGCTTGTGGTGGACGACCCACATACCGGCAATGTATCGGAATGTGAACCGGCCGGCCTCCGTAGGGAAAAAAATCGCATTGTAGAGGCTTCGCATCGTGAGTCCGCTTTCCAGCGCCGCGTTACACATCTGTTGATGGGCCTTTGCATCGGTGTGGTCCAGCGTCACTTTCAACAGGCCACAGGCAAACACTGCGAGCCCGACGACGTGCAGTTGGCCCGCGAGCCGTTGCAGCCAGTTTGAATTTATGCTCAGTTTCTTGATGATGCTGTCAAAGTGGTTGTTGTCCGTGCTGGCGCGGCTCTTGATCGTCACGTCGTACAAGAAATGGAGCACGGCCAGCGAGCACAGAGGCTGGGGCGCCACGGCGTGGCACGTGTTCGTGGTCCTCTGCTGCTGTTGTTGTGGTCGTGTGGCCAAGATCCCGACCACAGTGTGGACCAGCTTGTCATGGCCGAGCACCAGTGCGCGTACGTTCTTTTCAGCTTGCTTGTGGCCAGGCGACCGCCGCGTGTCCACACAAAGCGAGTGGAGCGTCTTGACCCCCCAGAAACCCACCAACTGGTCGCCCGAGTCTACGAGCAGCAGCAACCGCTCGACAAACGCAGTGAGATGCTCATGTGTCTCGTCACTTGCGAGCCGATAGCAGCCATCGTTGATACGGCAAAAGGACTCCAAGATAATCGCGACTTGGTGGGGATCCATCGGTGGCTTGGACGCATGCTCAAGCTTAAAGAATAGAATAAATACAATGGAATTAGTTTACAAACAATGGCGGTTTCCCAGCGATATCAAGAGAGATTGCTGGGCTACGTACCACAGTGGCGAGTCCTTTGAAAAGCGAGCGGAAACTCAGTTGCGCGATCCGCGCGTCGATCGAACTCGAGCCAAAATCGTCTTCTTCGACGTTGAGATTGAGATTTTCCAGCGTGAAAAGCACTTTTTCCACCGCCGCCGCCGAGTCCAACGCACCTGTCGCGAGTTTGTCGATCTCTTTCTCGAGTTCTCGATCCATCGCGATGAAAAAGCCTGCTTTGTTCAAGAAAAGCGCTTTTTCCGTCTCTTGGTGCAAAAGCGCACGTGCGGTCAGTCGTGGGTTGACAAGCGAAAACGCCGAGCCCATGGTGACCCAGTAGTTTTGGCAGTACAGACATCCGTCGTACAACTTGGCCAACAGACACGCGTGGTCGTCACAAAGGTACGCGACCCGCACACCATCGGTAAAGTCCAACGCGACCATCCTCGCTGGTGCAGTCACGGCTGCCGACTGATACTGATACTCGTCAGCCTGTTGTGGGTTGTTCGCGCTCGCCACACAAACCACGCGTCGCAAGTCCTTGAGCGAATACGATTTGAACTGGTGCGACTCGGGGTCCGACTGCAGCAGCAAGCCGTTCATGACCACGATTTGCTTGTCGCGGAACCGGAAAAAGCCGTGGCGACCGCTTCGCTTGGTCACAGTCACAGCGCTTGCAGCATCCCAACCAGCTGGTGTCGTCGTGGTCGCCGTGAGCGACAAGCGCCGCGCTCCGTCAGTCAACCTCTGTGTGGTCGTGGTTGTAGTCGTCGTGGTTGCCACAGGCTTGGGCAGTTGATCCACCGACTCGACAATCAAGCGGATCCCGATGACACCGGCAAGAGTCCGCAATTTCTCGACGATTTGGGTCCGCGAATCCGAGTACACGTATAGAAACTTGTCCTTGACGGTCATCGCAAAGGCCTCGCGGTTTTCCGATGGCAACGAGATCCGCTGGATCGCACGGTATTCAAACTCTTGCGTCGACCGATTCATCACACGGACGGCGATGAGCCCACGTGGCGTCAAGTACAATTCGCTTTTCTCTTTCTGGCCACTGGCTTTGCCCAAGAACCCACTAAACTGGAAACAATCCACTTCAAAAACTTTCTTGAAATCGTCAAAATTGCCTGCGACGTGGCTCATCAGTTCTTGCAAAAACACGTTGCGACAACGGTACCGAAGACCCAAGTAGACTGGGTCGGTGTACAAATCCATGGCGCGTTTCTTTGGCCCACACGAAGCTTCCAAGAACAAGCGGTATTGGCGTAAGAGCACGTGAGGGTTTTGAACCGTCACGCCATGCTGGCTGCTGAGTGAGTGGCCAGCTTCACTGGCTGAGGTGGTCGATCGAGGAGCTCCCGACAGCATCGACGCGGTCGTTGACCGATTGGACCGGCTCGCCATGTAGTTGCGGCTGTTGGCGCCTCGACGGCTTGCGTGGCGCACGTCTGCGGCTGTGCCAATATCAAACGTCATGTGCTCTCCAAAGCCCATGGACAGCGGAGGCGCTTGCACGGCGCGCGATGGCAGCAATAGCGAGGATGACGACGACGACAGCGGAGCGGCGGTAGATCCCATGGTCGTGTCGCCGCCTCCTCCGCCACCGCCCACGTAGACCGACGACGGGTTGTTCGCCATGCGACTGAGGATGCCCACACACGCTTCCACGGTCGCAAGACCGGGAAATCCAAAAAGGATCCGATGGAGCATCCGCCAGCGGCGCGCGAGCGAATCGTGGAGCGTCTTGGAGAGACTGAGCTGCTGCTCCGGGTTGGTCTTGATCAGGCAAAGCACAAACTGGCACAGCTTCATCACAGGAAGATCCGACAAATACCGTTGCGTCTACACGACAAAATCCAACAGGTGTGAGAATGCAATACGAGCCAAGAGCAGGATGCAGGGTAGTACGACTTACCTTTGGATCCAAGTCAAACAACGCCAGCATGGTCGAGACAAACGCGTGGTTGGACAGCAAAATCTCTCGACACTGGAGCTTGTGGGTCTTGGACTCGAGAAGCCGATGCAAGACCATAAACGTCCAGTACACGATGACCGGACTGCGGCCCGCGATCAACTCGGTGATCGTCGCCATGTACCCATCGCCACGCTGTTACAAGAAAACACAGTAACCATTGTCAGTCTCTACAAAATTTGTGTAACCTCCTGTAACCACCCCCACTCAGTCCACGTTGCTTCGTACCTCCAGCAAGATGCCCACAAATTCTTTCATCGCTGGCGCCGCGTGGAGCAAGCGATACAACGTCTGCAAGTAGGTGGTCAAAAAGTTGTGTCGCGCGCCATGGCGGCTCACAAGGTCTCGAATCTCCCGCGCCACGTAAAAAAGCGCCTTATCAAAGGGCTTATTGGGCTGTGCGATCACGCCTGTCGTGGGCGTGTTGGCGTTGAATTCCAACGCCAGCGTGTGCATTCCGTCGTCGATCCCCATCGGAAGTTGCCGCTGGATCCGCGCTGTCTTGCTTCCGCCGTGGGCCACCATCTGGTGGAGGATACTGGACTGCACGACCCGCAGTTCTCTGTCCATGGCGTTGAGCTGGTCCTTGGCCGTGCTGGTGGTAGAGCTGCTGCTGTTGTTGTGGAGCTTGCTTCCTTCCGACTGGATGATCTTGCAAGGCACCATCCGCAGTGCGTCGGGCACGTGGTGGATCGCGATTTCGACTTGGTCGTTCTTGAGCGCATGGCAAGCCGCGAGCAGCTCGGTGACCAGCTTTTCACGGTGGGGCGAGTAAAAAGTACGACGAATGCCGTCAATGAACACGATCTCAAAGGCTTCCGACGAGTCGGCAAAAAGAATCAGTGAGAAAATGCGCGCCAACGGGCGGCTGCTGATCACCACGTCAAAGTCGTTGCTGCCGCTACGCTCGGCGATGTATTGCTGCGAGACCGACAGAATGCGAGGCGCCAGTGGCTTGTTTGTCGCCGAGACTTTCATCACAGGGTACTGGAAGTAGATCTCGGTTGTCGTGTTCTCGTCCGATCCATGAATAGAGGCCTCTCCTGCTCTAGTTCGCTTGCTGGCGACTGCCATGGTCTTTTTCCTGTACTCGTTGATCTGCATGCCGTACGCTTGCATGACGCGGTGGATGGCTTGCGCCATTTCCGTGCGTTTGTCCACGACAAAGAGACTCGAATTGTCCGAATGGTTCAACACGATCGCGTTGTGGTCATCACAAATGAGATCGATCGAGACCAGGCTGGTGTACGGGATATGGGACATGAGCTCGCCTTCGTCGTCTTTTTGGTACACGCCGTCGGGGCAAATCTCGACGATACACGGCGACTGCAAGTCCCGCGTATGGAACTTGAGACACTGGAACGCGTACGATTGCAGTTCGGCGCGCAGCGGCTTGCCAGGCGTTCTCGCGTGGTGTTGGCTGCGCAAGCGCATTAAACAAACCAGCACTTCCATGCGGTAGTGGCATCGGTACACGACTTTCTTGATGCGATGGCGCGGCGTGTGGATGGCAAAATCGGTCTCTCCGTCCAGCGTCGTCGCGCTTTCGACGTCGTTGTAGGACCACGTATTCGTGAGCATTTGCGTGTCCGGGTCGTACGTGGAGAACCCGTTCGTGCCCAAGCACAGCACGCGCTCCTTCACCACAAAGCTGCCGACTTTGTGCACCATGAAGCGCGCCACATATTGCCGCACGTCCATTTGAAGACGCTGCTACTGTTTTGGCTACTGTTTTGGGCTGGCGATGAAACCAGAGGACACCTGACTGTGCAGATCTGTAAATGCGCCCTGACCGGCGCAAATCGTGTAATGCTTTCCTTTTGCCTTGGCTCTTGTTGCCAAGAGGTGGGGGTGGGACGATGATGATGGCCAGGGAATTTTTGGCGCGAGTTCGAATCGAATGGAATCGAACGTGTCTCACTCAATAAGTCTCTGAACCCGCCACGCACCCACACAACCTGCCATGCTCTCTGCCTCAAGCATTAAGTTACATTGGAAAGCGGAGCGTCTGTGTAGTAGTCGCCATCTGTCTGTCTCCATCCTTCTGTGATGCAGCCATGTGGAGCATCCAAATGTATCGACGCTCATTTCTCTCGAACCGACTGGACAAAAGACAAAATTTCCGCTTTCTGATGGGATCAGAGTCAGATGTCGGAGTCTGACCTCTCTTATGTGATATTGCAGTTCAATATGCATTAACAAAGGTTGCATTTGCCACCGCCATTTTCGCGCCCCTGACCATCACCATCAAGGAATAACCTATTATGCGCTGGTACTGCCTGTCGCCGAGCTTGCCGTCACAGGCCGTGTTGCGCATCCGCGTCGCGCCGAACAGTAGCGCTCCAGAATGCGGACGTCTCTCTGAAGGAAAGGCCGTCGCTGCGTTGTCCGATATCTTTGAGATCGAGGACGACGGAAGCATCCAGCGATGGCTTCCTGTGACATTTCCGGATGCCATTTCCGAGGATTCTGTCGAAGGCTTCATGATGGCAACTACGCCGACTGGGATGGAGCTTTTGGTGCCATGGGAAGAAACAGGTACGCCGTTTTTAGTGTATTATGTGCGTTAAATGCGGCAGTATTAACGAATGAATATTTATTTTCTTTCTGTTCTGTTGCCCATATTGTAGCCTTTATTAGCTGTTGTACGATCGCGAATGGACACGCAACGTTGTACGACAGCCCGAGTGACGATGCACACATTGTCGATACGATCAAGATGGGAGAAGCCACACAATTTCCGTTTGGAATCAGCGAAACCAGAGGCCATCGCGTGCGAGTCTTCTACCGCGATGCCTACTTGTGGTTGGATGCGATTGATACCGAGCCCGTATGCGAGCGGCTGCACCATCCAAACTGCACAGGTATATACGACGCTTGCATACTGAGACGGGGGTCCCCACGGTCGATTACTGACAGGAACTGTTGGTGTATGTGCAGCACCACACAGCTTTTTCACATTGAACGAGACGCTTCCAGAAGGAGCACAGATCGCGATCCGCGGGTTCCCATCACGAGAGGCAGAGACAGTCGCGCTTCTCAGCCGCGGACAAGTCATTGAAGTCGTGGTGCGCTCTGGCAACTGGTTGCAACTCGCAGGGCAACCGGACTCGTGGATTATGTGGCACACGGGGGCCATGCAACTGCTGGTCGAAATCCCTGCCCACACATCTGTGAGTTGTGGTACGTCGAGTGCGCACGAGTATCCAGAGAATACGGAAGAGGCGGCGCTTGGAGAGGCTCCCCAGGTCGAGCTGGCATATACTGAGCAGCAGCAACCAAGCCTCATGGAAGCAGCTGTTGAATCATCTACCGTGAATGATCAAGACACAAATCGTCGGATTGGAGACGAAGATCCAATCATCCGCGAAATAGATGTGGCAGAGTATGTCACTCCGACAGAGCAGCGCGAGGTGGCTGCTGTTTCGCAGCATGAGTCCCAATTACAACAAGAGCCAGCAAACAGCGACGCCATCGCTGACGAGGTATATTCCGTCGACGGCACGATTGGCGTAACATCAGTGGCAACACCGTCTGTGGATGGGGAAGACCTGCCACGCGTTGCGATACCGTGGGATGAAAGACCATTGGACGTGAAACCGAGTCAGCCGTCCGACGCAAACGTCTCACCAAACACGGCGTTGCCGTGGGATGAGAGACCCCTAAATATCAAGCAACCCCAGCCGCAGGAAAGCACCATGGATGACCCGCCTAGCTCGTTGTTACCATGGGATGAGAGACCCTTGAACGTGAAATCGCGTGAGATGTCCGACGCAGACGAGGAAAGCCAGATGAACGGCGCATCAAACACGACGTTGTCGTGGGATGAGAGACCCCTAAATGCCACACAACACCAGCCAACTAACGAAAACGAGGAGAGCGCCATGGACTGCCCGCCAAACGCGTCGTTACCATGGGATGAGAGACCCTTGAACGTGAAACCGCGGGAGCTGTCCGACGCAGACGAGATGAACGGCCCGCCAAGCGCGTCGTTACCATGGGATGAGAGACCCCTGAACGTTAAACCGCGTGAGCTGTCCGACGCAGATGAGATGGACGCCCCGTCTAGCACGTCGTTACCGTGGGATGAGAGACCCCTGAACGTCGAACAATCCCAGCCGCCTGATGCAGACGAAGCAAGCGAGATGGAAATGACTCACACAGCGGAGCCGACTCCAAATAAAGTTTTGTCGTGGGAAGACCAGCCGCTCATGCCAAAGAGTCGTGGGACATACGACTGGGAGGCATCGGCCGGTTTGTCACCAGAAAAGTTGACTGTTGTCCAAGACCAGCCAGCCAAAGGGCCAGAAGAAGCCCCGCAACACCAGGATGAGTATCCAGATGCCCGTGTTGGCTATGAGAGTCAGCACAACGAGACGAGTGTGACAAGTACTGATGACGACCAGCCATGTCCACCCTCACCGGTCGTTGACTCGCAGCCGTCGCAGCGAACGAGTGGTGCGTTTGACGCCACCTCAGTGGTTGAAGCAGTCGCCACGGGTGGTGATGACGAACAGCATATCGAGGCCGCAAATAAAGAACCGAAAGAATGGCACTGGGAGGAAGCTCCCATCAAAAGCCGCCACGCTGTGCGAGTCGCACAAGATGCCGAGAGCAAAGCCGACAATGTATCAATGTCGGTAGCAACGATAAACCAAGACGCGTCCAATCATAGCGACAACGCGTGGCGTTCAACCGATAAATTCGATGCGAAATCCTCGCCTTTCCAACGCTTTGAGGAGAAAAAGAGCGATCAAGACACCGAGATCGCCGTGGTGGAAGAGCCTGGTGAGCACAGCTCCCCCGTATCGCACCCGTCTCCAGTGGTTGGCGTCGTTGCTGCCAACGACTTTACGGTAGCCTGGCATTCGATTGCTGCAGCTGAAGATGAAGGTGTCTTTGATGGTTGTCAAGAGGAAAAAGAAGAAGAAGAAGCACCAGCTGAGCAGCCATCACTTCCCAAACTACATTTGCCATCACACTCTCCAGTTGGCGTGGTGGCCGCTCATCATTTGACAGTGGCGTGGCACACGACTGACGCCAATGAAGATCCAGGCGTTTTCGATGAGCCTGAAGAAAAGAAAAGCCATGATGTGCTCGACGAGGATTCAAGTGTAAATTCTGTGACCCGAACTCTTTTTGGAGCGAATGAGGATGTGGACTCGTCAGATGGAGAAGATCAAGATCAAGCGATGCATGAAGCAGCCGTTCAACAAGACGAAGAAAAAGAAGACTGCGGCGCTAACGATATGGAAGTAGACGTGTCAGATGATCCCGTAACAGCATTGCGTGAGGAAATTGCGCTGGAGGCATCCAAAGAAGAGCACGAAACGGATGGAGACAGCTTGATGGCTGCCTCCAATCGCCTTGAGGACGAAAATCAACTGGAAGATGTTGGTGAGCTGATCGAAGTCGATGGCGATGATGGCGATGATAGCAACGAAGAGGGCGTGGACGATAGGTCGGTCCCACACGATCCACCAAGCGATGTGTTGATGGAAAGCGAGCCAATCCGCGGGATTGAGAACGGCCATGTCGACGCGTTCGGTGGCAATGCACACACGAGTACGCAGCAGTCCACGAGTTCCTTGTTCGCTGCCAAAACCATCGATCAAAAACTCAAGGAGAAACTGTCGCGGCTGTCAACTGATCATCCTGGGTACCGAGTCTTTAAAGCGATCGCCATGGAGGAAGAAGTCGATGTGATTTTGGAAGCGCTCTCATCAACCGGTGATGGCGACATTGGCTGGGTGGCGTCCATTTTACGGGTCGCAGACGACGCGCCAATGCCAGCGGTAGAAACACCGGACGTTGCGAGTGCCACACCAGCCGTCCATGTGCCGTCGCCATCCACCTCGGAGAGCGCGTTGCTGGACGTTCTGTACTCTCGTGGCGATGGCGACGGCTACTCGACGCCCAAGAAAACCAAGCCCAGTGCGCCTACACCACCGCCCACTCCATATTCAGCCGAGGGCGTGAAAACCCGACATGCTGGCTTCCTCCATCGGACGCCACAAAAGGTGACGGAATCCTACACGATGATCGTCAACAATGCGAATCCAGACGATATCCTTGCAGCCGAGTTCGGCGCGATGGATGGTGATGAATTGGGGTTATTCGGAGACTACCGCTACCCGACCATGTCGACGATGCGGTTTTTAAGTGGGCAGCTAAGTACACCTACAAGAGGACCAGCAGCAGCAGCGCCGGCTTCTGCGACGGATGCCATGCCATCGAGTGGCTTGTTGTCCCCGAGCTTTTCGAGTGCGTCGTTTGCTTCGCCAGTGCCAAAGGAGAACCCACTGAAGCGCTCAGCTGCTGCGATCGCGAAGACCCCTCCGGTACGGTCGGTCTCTGCAGTAGCGGCTGCTACTCTGCCAAAGCCATTGACAACGACCGTGACGACTCATTCGAAACCCGTCGCGGCTGCACCAACTGCTGCACCAAAGGCTGTCGCACAGCACCCAGCACCAGTGCTTGCACGCACTAGGACCGCGTCATCTCTATTGCCTCCAAGCACCAGTTCTGTCAGGACGCCGACGGCGCTGCCACGGCCGTCGCTCATGGCTCCACCAATTGCGACCTCCCAGCTGCGTCGTCCTGCTGCATCATCGATGGCCAGCCCCACGCCAAGCGCAGTGAGTCGAGTGCGAAGTCTGACCAGCAGTGAGGATCCAAGACCTACTGGAGTGGCGGGTAGCGCTACCAGTAGTACGAAAGCGACCGTTCCTTCTCCAGGTTTGGCCAGGACGCAATCGATGCTGCCGCGCAAGACGATGCTGGCGGCTCCAAGCCCAACGAAATTTGGCCTGAATCGTACTGGTAGCGCCGCCGCGACCACCAGCCGGATGAGCATCACAGCAAGAACAACAACGGGAGCCGGTTCTGCAGCACCACCGGCGCAACCATCGTCTGATAATGCGCTTCTCGAGCGGCGCTTGTCATTTGGGTTTTCTCGACCAACTGCCACCAAAAAGTAGTAGTTTCCCTTCGTGTTCGTCTGAAAGTATTAACATCGATAGTAATACCGTAGTACTATTTAATTGCGAGAAACCCAAGGCTCATGGGGGCCGTGAATGAAACTCTGCATTTTTGATACACCAATGCAAACAACCCACTCACTCACTGTACAGATGCCAACCGGGTCGCAATCCCTCCCAGGGTTCCTCATCGATGATTCGTGAGAATCAAGTTCTGGGTCGCGCAAATCAGCGGGTGGGACAACTGCTGGAATAGTAGCCAATCAGCGTGAGGAATTCATGTTCATTAGCCAATCATCGTGAGGCATTCGGCAAAATCGTCCGTTCTCGACCCTCAAACAAGAAGCAGAATGAGGTTGAAGACGATAAGATGATCTCTGCTCCATGAAAGGCCACCCAAGCGCCAGACTGCGAACTGCAAAGCTGACCTCTCCATGCACATTCACAAAAACCCCATCACCCGCAAAACCTCCACTGCTTTGCCATGGCGCCAATGCCCCCTTTCCCCAACGCGTGTGCGCCACCACCACCGCCTCCATCTGTCGTGTCGCTGCGCGTGCGGACCCGCTCGTCCAGCAGCTCAAATACCACGAGCGGCAATGGGAACAGCCCATCACCAACCGCTACTGCGTCCACGCGAACAGCGTCGTCGTGCCTTTCACCTCGAGCGGCGCCATCGATCGCTTCCACGACTGGGAATCGCCGTGTGCTGGTCACGGGCGCTGCTGGTTTCATTGGCTTCCACACGTGCAAGGCGCTTCTTGAGCGAGGCGACGATGTCGTCATCATCGATGAGATGAACGATTACTACGACGTCAAGCTCAAGCAGTCGAATTTGGACTACCTTGTCCACAAGTACTCGACCGACCGCGTCAAAGTGTACATTGGCGATTTGTGTGACCAAACACTTGTGCGGAAATCGATTCGAGAGACGCGACCCGATGCGATGATCCACCTGGCCGCTCGTGCTGGGGTGCGGCCAAGTATTGACAACCCACTTTTGTACATCCACTCGAACGTGACAGCGACCACGGTGCTGCTGGAGACGTGCCGCCGCTACGGCATCAAGAAATTTGTTTACGCGTCCAGCAGCTCCGTGTACGGAGGAAGCGACAAGTCGACTTTCAGCGAAGACGATATCGTGGACTGCCCCGTGAGCCCGTACGCGGCGACCAAGAAAAGCTGTGAGCTGCTCGCGCACTCGTACCATCATTTGTACAAGATGGACTGCATCGGCTTGCGGTTTTTCACGGTGTACGGCCCACGCGGTCGCCCGGATATGGCGCCGTTCAAGTTCATGGACCGTATCGCACGCGGGATCACGATCGACCAGTTTGGCGATGGCAGCTCCTCGCGGGACTACACCTACATTGACGATATCGTTCAAGGCGTGCTTCTGAGCCTGGATAAAGCCACAGGCTGCGAAGTATTCAACTTGGGGAATGGCTCACCGACGCTTTTGACCGATTTCATTGGCATCATTGAGACGCTTGTTGGCCAGAAAGCGGCCATCAAGATCTTGCCCAACCAGCCAGGTGATGTGCCGCGGACGTGTGCGAATGTATCAAAGGCCCAGCGGATGCTTGGTTACAAACCGACCACACCGCTTAAAGAAGGGTTAACCAAGACGTGGGCGTGGTACAAGGAGTTTTACCAGCCTCAAAAGCGCCTCCTGTCGTCGTCACCTTTGCCAATCCAGCACCAGTTGCAGTCATGCTGTGTGAAGCCATAAATGTATCCATCGAACTTAGTGAGTAGATCCGATAAATCGTTAAGTGCGTATTCAATGGTGTTTGGCGACTTTTCATGATCATTTTTTTTTTTCCCGGTGTGGATCCATCAACATGCCTGCCGTAGACCACGAACACGAGCGTGCTCCTGTGAGCGCTGTGCATGCGCTTGATACAACAACAATACGCCAACGGCGTACAGGAGGCGATGCATCCAATTCATTGAAAACGCATTCTGAACATGGCCACCAAGAACAACCTCAGCAGGACGCGGAATATTATTCGGATGACGAAGGGTACGCAGCTGATGAAGGAGAGACGACCGCTGCGTCGCAAGGATGCGACGACTGCGTGACGTTTGCTATCGTGGCCGTCGTGCTCGCGTGTATGGGTGGCTTTTTCTATTTCCTCTTTGTGCAAATGACATCGCCGAGCGAGTTTCTCAGTCAACGCCTTCAGAATGGTTTGTGTTTCTTCCTACCGTTGTTATTCTACACACCAAGAGCTCGTGTCTTGTTCTGATCATTCATCCGTATGTATCTGACAGCACCCAAGGTGGACGCCAAGAACGTTCAAGTGCAAGTGACGCTCGCACAGCTCTACAACGGCCATACGACCAAGGTAGAGTATTCTTTGAATAGTATCTGGTCCTTTTCTATCATGCTGACGAAGTCGTGGGTTCTTCCTTTTTGTACCGGTATGGACAATGATAGATTGATGTCGATCGACAGCTCGTGTGTCGCCACTGCGTTGGCACGGGCGTGGATCTCCACGAAGGGTACCACCAATGCCACGAGTGCCAAGGCTCCGGTGTGCGCACCTACTTGCAACGGATCGGCCCCATCCAACAGCACGTGCGAGCCGCGTACGTTGTACCAAACTGGTGCTTGTGTTCCCCTGTTGGTGGTGTCGTTGGATCCTCTGAGGACAAGCCCTTCTTTCTCCACAGGTGTAACGTTTGCAAGGGCAAAGGCAAAGTCGCCAATAAGCAGTGTGATCATTGCCACGGCCACGGCTCGCTGCGCGATAACAAGCAGTTTGACGTCACCATTGAGCGAGGCATGCGCCACGGAGACACCGTCGTGCTGGCGCGAGAGGGCGACCAGTCGGTCCGCGCGCTGCCAGGCGATATCGTCGTCCACTTGGTTCGTGAGCTTGCTATCTCTCTCTCTCTCTCTTTGCCTGTGTCTCCATTGATATTCTAAGTCTGGACTTTCTGGTCTTAGCACATGACGCCCCACAAGAAGTTCACACGGCGAGGTGATGACTTGGAAATGGAGTTGGAGATCTCGTTGCTGGAAGCACTGGTCGGTTTTAAGCGGAACATCACGCATTTGGATCAGCGCGTGGTGGAATTGGCAAGAGACCAGGAGATTGTGGCGCCTGCGACGGTATGGAGGATACCAAACCTAGGGATGCCCAAGCGACCACGTGACGCGGAGAAGTCGGAGACGAAGTCCAAGCCGAAGACGGAGCCACGCTTTGGGGAGCTGGTGGTGCGGTTTCTTATCCAGTACCCTCCACGGCTCACGAAACAAGAGAAACAAACCGTCGAAGAGCTGCTCACAGTGTGAAGAGAGCCAAAGAGAGAGAGAGAGAGAGAGAGAGTCAAGGGAGGTGTAATAGTAGTTGTTTTTTATTTGTGTGTGGTCCAACCAACTCTTCCTTGGTCATCCTTTCAACTCCCTTCTAGTGAACAGCCCAGAAACAACCAGAAGTTAATAACGCACTGGCCATCACCATACTGTACCACGTACTTTCATACCTTGCAGGAGAGATGCAAACACCAAAAACATATTCATTGTTTGTTTGTTTGTTGTTTGTTTAATGAGGTGACCAAGAGGAGCAAGCAGGTGACTGGTATATTGGTGGTGGTGGCAGTAGGATTGGAAAGGATATCTACTTGAGCTTGTTGATGACCGCGTCCAGGCGTGGCACGCTCGAGAGCTGGCCGACCGACGCGAGCGATGGTCGAGATGCCAGCGCCTTCTGCGCGAGCTCCTGCACGGCCTTGGCGGTCACGGCATCGGTGAACGCCAATGGCGATGGCGCAGCCGCCTGCGAGAACGCCGCCGCGCCAAGCGCCGCGAGTTTGCCCTGTCGCGAGCCACGCGCGTTGACCACCGCGAGCGCGGCCGAGGTCTTGGCAGCCGCCAGCTCAGCAGCCGATGGCGCCGCGGAAGCGACGCTCTTGATCTCGGCGATGAACGAGTCGACAAGCGAGCCGGCTTGAGCAGGCGCGGCAAAGCCACGGAACCCGACAAGCCCGACATCCTGGTAGTTGGCGACAAAGCCCGTGGCCTTCTTGCTGTGGAGACGCGCCGTCAACAGCGCCGAAAGCACCTGCGAGGCGCCGTACTCGGCGCTGGTCTTGCCAGCGGTCGAAAAGCCCAGCGCGACGTACGTGTTCTTGACACCGGCTTTCTTGACACGCGACTCGCCACCAACGTACTTGGCTGGCTGTTGCGTGAGCGCACCACCGGCAAGCTTTGGCAGACCGCCAAACAACGAGTTGGCGATGTCCGTGAGCCGCGCGTGCTCGACACCCGAGCCAACAAGCGCCACGCCAGCCGTGTTGATGTACTGCTCGTAGAAACCGGCGAGGTCCTCGGCCGTGTACGAAGCAAGGTTGTCAAGCGAGACCACAGGACGGCCCAGCGTCACGTCGTCGTAGAACGCCGCGCCGTGGACGTTCTCGTACACCGAGCGCTCCGAGCACGACGCGATGGCCGCGGCTTCGAGCTTGACCTGTTCCTTCATGAGCTCAATGTCCCAGTGGGCAAAGCGTGGCGCAAACGTGGTCTCGGCGAGGATCTCCGCGGCGGCGTCCACTTGGTGGGGCAACACGCTGATGTTGTACCGCACAAAGTCACGACCGGCCTGCTTGTCGATGACACCGCCGATGGCCTCAATATCGCGGAAAAGACGCAAATCCGAGCGTGGTTCCGTCGCGCGGAACGCCATCTTGGCGAAAAGCTGCGACAAACCGGCGGTCGCGTCGGTCTCGACACGGGAGCCGGCGGCGAGTTGGACGCCAAGCGTCGCGACGTAGTTGTCGCTGTTGTCCGAGGCGATCTTCAAGCCCGACGCCGTGGTCGAGGTCGTGAGCTTGGACGCCTTGAGTGGCGCTGCGTGCGTGGTCTTCTTTGGCAAGCCAGGAAATTCCTCGTCGATGGCGACTTGCTCAGCGATGGCATTCGCCTTGCCGGCAAAGAACGAGCGAGAGCCCGTGGCGCGCACGCATTTCTGGGCAGTGGCAACTGGACGCGCAAGCATTTTGGATCGGATCGGAACGGGAGATGCCGACGAGCGCGCTGTGTGTGGGAAAACAACAGCGAGAGAGAGAGAGAGCGACCGGAACGCGAGGAGCTCTTTTTGGCCCAAACGATGTGCGGCCCACAACGACGTGCCGCGTTTCTTCGGACCACACACCACCAAAACCAACAAAAAACCTCACGTCAAAAACCACCAACAAAAATACCGGTATGGATGCCGGTATCCAAACCGGTATTTTGTTGTAGTTGGTGTGGCCCACCTGAATATGAGTGTGTGTGTCGCGAAACGACGTGGACACAATTAATGGCAGCAATGCGGAAATGTTGAAAGGCGCGGTGGCTGGCAAGAATGCCGCCATCTATGACCAGCTGTTGGTACGTACTAGATAGAGTGATGGCAAACGATTCGCGGAGCTTATGTGTTGACGGTGGCGCGCAGGGAGAGGAACATCGGCTGGAGCTGGAGCGCACGCGCAAAGAGCTACAGGGCGTCAAGAGAGAGCTAACCACACGGGTAAGACAAATGGGAACGCTTCTCACGCGCTCCGCCGTTCATACACTATGCAAGCTTATAACACGTCTTGTGGTCGTGTTCATCAGGATGCAGAGATCTTGCAGCTCAAAACCAATCACCGTAAACTACAAGATGCTCTTCGCAAGAAAGACAAAGATGTACGGAAGGAGTTTCTCTGCTGCTTGGCCGCTTGCCGACCGATGCGCTGATGGTTACAGGCGAATGAAATGGATGATGTATATACTGTGTCTTTTTGTTCTAGCTTCAAAACGTATTCGCTGTATTACGTTCTCCACAAGACGCCGAAGTCAAGAAGAAGCGCAAAACGGAGCTGGTCGAAAGACTTCTCATGGAGACCCAGCAAAGAGTGAGCGCCTCATTTTTGCATGTCACTTCCAACCACAGTACAATCACACATGCGCGTTTCCTTGCATTTACAGGTCGTCAACGCAGAGGCGGTCGCAGAAGAGCGCAAGCGAGAACTTGAGCGGATTAAGTACAGCAGGTACGGCTCACAGTAACACTCCTTGGTCGGTGTCCAGCGGGGTTTCTGTATTGAAAATAACCTGGCATCTCTTGGCTATTTTTTCAAAGCAAATTCCTTCGGAATCAAGAGCTAGAAGTTGAAATGGAAGAATGCCACATCGAAATCGAGCGCCTTCGAACACAGCTGAGCCAGTACACCATCGTGGGCAAGCTCAAAGTGTCTCGCCATGCTATCGATGGGTCAGCAAATACAAAGCCTACGCACAGGGCGCCACAAGAACAATCAACACAGCGAGTCACTGGTAATCTTCACAACGACACGACAGCTACGATCCGAAAACAGGTCGTGGTACCAGTGGCTCCTCAGTATACAGCAGCAACCCAAGAATTCACACATCACGATCCAGCCAAGCGCGTGAGCTTTGTGGACAAGACACGGCGAAGAGCTGTGGAGGCCGAGTACCAAAAACAGTTGCGGCTCGCAGAGCTGGAAGCCGAGTGCGAGATCGAAGAGAATTTGGCGATCCGAGCGAGGCGAGAGGCGTCCCTGCAGGCGGAGCGGCGGCGCAAGAGCCAACAAGATCAGAAGGCCAAGGAGAGATCATTGGTGGGTGGTGGAGTGCAGCCAATCCTTCCATCCCCGCCTGTGGCGAGTGATACAGCTGTCGCAATTGCGGTGGATACACCCGTGGCTCTGAGCGAATCGCCACCACCAGTCGAAGGACTCTCGACGATCAGTAAAAGCACCACAGTACAAGAGGATCCCGTCACAGAAACTCCACCAACCATTGGCACGGAGGTGGACATCGATGCTCACGCAACAACAATCCAGAAGGCTTGGCGCTCAAGCCGTGGTGATCTGGATGTTGTTCCAACAAAGGCGCTGCCAGCAGAACCATCCATGGCAGCTGAGTTGGTTGCTGTGACGCAGTATGATGATGATGCTCACGACGACTTTGACGATGACGATGACGATCATGATGAAGAAAAAGACGAAGAGTCGATCGCTGAAGAAGAGCGAGTGGAAGTGACCGCCCCGGCAGTGCAATTGAAGGAAGAAGAACATCATCAGCACGAGTTGGTCGACCAGGTAGACGACGACGACGACGACTTTGAGAAAGCAGTGGACGACGAGCCACCCGTCAACAACAGCTCGTCGTACCACCAGGGTTTTGTGGTTAGTACTGACCCGAGTAGCAATGCTGCTGTTGTGAATGAAGATAAGGACACACATCATCAGCAACAGCCAGTGTACAAGCAAGGCTGGACAGTCGACCCTGTGCTCCCAGTCGCAGTTGAGATGGCAACCGAATTACCCACACTGGAACTCCCTCAAGACGTCGCCACACAGGATGATTGGTCAGCACATACAATAGCTGATGAAGTGCAGCAACAACCAGTGTCCACCCAGGCCTCGGTGGTTGCAGTCGAATGCGAGACGCCAACCGCGCCATCTGCACTGGAACTGCGTCGTGACGAAGACGCAAAAGAAGTGGAGGATACTTCGGCAACCAACCAGCCAGATGATGTCCGTGTAGTCCATGTCAGTACCGCGGACGATGTCCACGGCAATGAGGGCAGCTGCTCCATGGAGGACACGAGTCGACATGGAGATGAAGAAGCAGAGCGGCATGAAGACAACGAGCAGCTTTCCGAAGGTCGCGCCGGCCACCACGAAAGTACTATATTGGATGACGCGTCGTCTCTCACTGTCGCCCACGACCAGCAAGGCGAGGAAAGATCTGATTCAGTACCAACTGCGTCTGTGGTGGTGGAAGCGCAGGTACCAGTTTCGAGGGAAGATGACGTGCCCATCGAAGAGCCAAGCGAAGCAGTCTCACCACTCGCAATACATCGAGTCGAGGAGGCAGTGAGAAGAGACGCTGATCGTGACCAATCAGTGGCTGCTGTGTCACCACCATCCATTTCCTCCGAAGCACCCCACGCACCATCGTCTGAATCAGAACCTCCGGATCCAATTGAGGCAGGCACAGAATCAAGTTCCTCCAGTGGGTTGGCCAACGCCAGTGCGCCAGGTCACAATCCCAGCAAAGACGAGGACAACTTCCACACGCCAGTGGATTCAGCCAGAAGCGAAGACACGGAGACCTATGCTGTGGACGACTTGACGGCCCTCATGGGCCAACTTCAAAAAGACATCGACAAGGCGGTTGCCACATTACCACCAGAAGAGCCCACGTCCACTGCACAAGAAACCACGAAGCCACCATCAGACTCAGGTCTGACAGAATCGGAGCTCGCGGCGGCGATGGATGCAGCCGCACGGAAGATCCAAAAGTTTTGGCGAGAGATGGACAAGAAATATTCAACCACCCATAGCACAGCAGGTACAGAACAGCAAGACCATGTCCAACAGGAGAGTGCAGAGTCCCCTGCTGTGTTGTCTTTGTTAGAGACGCAGTCGCTCCATGATACAAGTGGGTCAGCAACACCCGTGAGTGCAGAGAGTCCATCGGCAGATCCTGAATCCGATGGAGAAGGCGGGTGGTGATTAGCTTCAATGTAAAAGTATCATTAGCTTAGCTTAGCACATTGGGAAAACATATCCTTCAACCTGTTCCATTCGTGTCACCTTCGTGCAACCGTCATCCCTTCCCCCATTGTCGAAAAAAAGCCAACACCAAAAGCTGCAATCCAAATGATCGCATGCGTCGCGGTCATCAGTGCGGCTGTACGTTGGACGCCACGTACTCATTAATACGCAGCATCGGATACGTGGATACGGCGCTCATAAATTTTCTTCTTTTCTTCTTTCGTTGTGCTCTTTTTTCTTTAGAATAGTCCGTTGTACATCCGCACATTTGAAGACGATGAGGACCTCGGTTTCCACTACATTGCCCACGTGGCGCTCGATATCATTGAAGAAAAGCTCCGCGCAGCCAGCACCACCACATCAAAGGACGACATGTACCTCGGGTTCCTTGGACCGATTGAAGACTACCGAGTGTGCGTTTACCAATGCTCCCATACGTAAACAAAAAAGTCCTTCCTGCTAACCCTGCAGTTTGTAGATATGGCTACGTGACCAACACGTCGGTCAAGCTGGTCGTGATCATGCAAGACAGCCCTGTGCGCGAGTCTGAGCTGCGATCGGTACGTATTAGTTCCATTGTAACCAAGATGGTTCCAACAAAGTCGACAATAACTGACCTCTACTGTCGTTTCAGCAGTTCTTTGCCGAGCTCCACAAGTTGTACGTGAACGTCGTCTCGAACCCGTTCACGCCCATCGGCGAGCGCATCGTCTCTCCGCTTTTTGAAAAGAAAGTGACCAATCTCGTGACCCAGCAAAACGCCAATCCATAATATAAGACACTCAAACCAAGATGTGAGGTTGTATATTCGTTTTTTTTGTGGGCTGTATTCTGTATTACATGGACAGCGCGTCCATGGACAAATCGCCCAAGCCGTTATCGTGGTTCTTGATAGCGTCATCTTCCTCATCGTCGTCGTCACCATCCGAGTCTTCTTCATCGCCTTGGTCAATCTCAGGCATCGGGAACCGCAGCAACGCGGCGATACCACTGATCTGGCCCAGCTTCTCGCCGGAGACATGGAGACTGCTGAACAAGCGCACGATACCGCCATTTTCACGGACGCTTTCCACCAAATCGACGTATTTTCTGCGGGTTGCGATATCCTGGTTCCGGAACAACTCGTCCGTGATCATGAGCGTCTCGATGGCCATGTTCTCGTTGGCCTGCGCGACGTGCTTGTACCCATAGTACGCACGGTCTTGGTCGGTGTGGAGCATCATGAAAAAGGTCTCAAGCGCCTTGACATCTTCCACGGCTTTTGTATCAGCGACTTGCGACTGGATTGCCGGCTCGTTCAAGACTTCATCCAGCGCGTGTTTGTGGCCAGAGGACGAATGGCACAGCACAAACTTGGACTTGTTCTCCAAGATGAGCTTGTCATCTTGGCGGATCGCTTGCTCGATCATGTACTTGAAGAAATCGTCTTTTACAAACCCAGGACTCGCGAGCAAGACACACTTGACCAGCTTGAAATCGATATGTTGCTTGATCGCGCGCACCATGTTTTCATAAAACTTTTCAAGCCCTTTCGCGTGGTTTGTACTTCCGGTGCGCTTTTTCGGGATACTGTTTTCCAGCTTGGCCTTGATCATGGTCATGTGGCCTTTGATCAGGCACAGGTGCGCCAGCCCGGACTGCATCACAACAGCGGCCAGCTCGGCGCGCTTGGTGATATCACACGCTGTCTCAATGCGCTCGATCGACATGACGTCCCAGCAGGTCTTTGTCAGTGTAAAGTCTCGGTTCATCTCCAAGTCCAGCGTGTGATACGCTCCCATCTATTGTTGTCGATACATATACACACAACGGTCAGTGTCTTTGTCCTTTGAATTCTATCGATCGTACAGTATTGATAGTACAAACGTACGCGGACATGCGGGTTTTCCAGCGAGTTCTTTCCTTTGATGCGCAGCACACAAAGCTGCGGATCAAAATTCACTTGCTCGACCTGTGTCAAAGTATGGGTTGCACACACCGTGTTAGCTCCCGATCCCATGGATAAGATCTGGATCTTCCTGTACACATGAGAAAACGCACCTCAATCTGCAGCGTCAGTCGTACGCGTTGGCTGCTCGTGGAGCCCGTCGTGCCTTCTTTGACTACCTGCATAACGGTATCAACCCACACGCATCAGCCAGGGGTGCTCGTCTCTCTCTCTCGCTCCCAAAAAAATGAAGCACCTTTCGAATGGTTGTGGTCTTGACCGAGTCATGCACGTGGATCAGGTTGTACACGTGCCACATATCCTCTGGCTCCTCTGCGCGCAGCACGACCGACCCGGCGCCATCCTTTTCACTGATCTGCTTCTTGAGCAGCTTCATCTTGGGTTTGTGTTGGCTGGAGTTGATGATACCTTTGGCCAGATTCACCCGAGCACCTTCGCGCAACATTGCACCAAGCGCTACCTAACATTATGTGGTCCACCTAATATTCGGTATTGTTTTTTGAACAGCTCCCTTTCGCGCCAACAACCCCCCCCCTGTCGCTCCGCCGGTTCTTTCCAAACTTTTTTGCTGTTGTTGGGAGGAGTCATTTTGGTAAAGAAACCGGTGGAAACCACCCGTAAAGTTCTGTACCGGTATTTCCCCAGTGATTTCGGTTCAACATGGTCAAGCGGTCGCCGTTGGAAAATGGCGATGATCTGACGCTCGCGTCTTCTGCGTCGGCGACGTCTTCTCCTGGTGTCCACGCCGTGAACACGAATGTGGGCTCCGCGAGCCCGTCCAGCGCTGCCGGCGGCACACCCACCGACGACGGCCAAGGCTCGCTGAACGCGCCGCCCAGTGTCTCTGCGGTGTGGGCGTATTTTGAAAAAGATGCCATGGGCAATTCGGTCTGCAAATTCTGCGAGCGCATGATCAAGGGCCACCATTCGTCCAACTTGCTTTCCCATTTGCGCACCGCTGGACGAACCGACGCGACCCACCAACAAGCGAGTTCCATTTGTGAAGAACACCGCGAGACCAAGCGCACGGTGAAACGACAGAAGCTCGCGATGCCCACGGCGGCGGAATTTGCGGCGACGTACCCACACCTGGTCGCAGCAGCCGCCGCGGCCGCGATGCCATCGTTCAACTCTCCTTTCACAGCCGCGTTGAAGAAAGACAGCGGATACAACTACCCGTCGACGACGACCGCGATGGCGGCGGCTGCGGCTGCTGCGTCGCTCTCACGGGACCAACTGCGAGATTCACAGACGCTTGCGATGACGCCTGGCGCCAACGTGACGTGCTCGGCGGATCAACTCGCGCAAGACTTTGGTAACGTGGCTTTGCTATTTTCCCCTCATTAGCATGTGCGTGGGCTAATTCATGCTAATTGTTACTCTGTATATTAGCCTTGATGGTATTGACCGAAAACTTGCCGATGAATTTCGCGACCCAGCCCGGTTTCCAAAACTTTGCGCAACTGGTGCTCGCAGACAAGAAGTCGCTTTTGCCTGATGAAGAAACGGTCACCAAGAACATTTTGATGCTTCAGCAAAGCCTTTCGCTCACGTCCAAGATGCTGTTGGCGCGCACGAAAGGCGTCGCGATCTCGTTGGAATCGTGGACCCACCCGTCGCCCGATCTCAGTGCCACGGCCAAGTACTTGGCGATCACGACCCATTTCAGTCTCAATTTTCGTCCGTACCGGATCACACTGAGCTGTGTGCCCGTGGGCAGTGGCGTGGACGTCGCGACGCTCAAGTCGCTCGTCGACCAGACGCTGGAGCGGGCAGGCATCAAAGATAAAGTCGTGGCCTGTATCGTCGGCGATCTGCCATGGAAGCAAGGCGTTGAGATGGCGACACTGACGTCCAGTGATCTGCCCTGTGGGTTTGTGCCGCCAGCCAGCGATGGCCGTGACGTCTCTAGTGAGCCACAGCAGCCGACGCAAGTGATCCCGTGCGCGTCATCGCTGCTGCGTCGCTGCATCAACAAGTCCATGGTTGCCGCGTGTTTCTCGCACCACGTGCTGGCGGTGGACGCGTTTTTCAACCAGTTCGTGGACCACAGCGACGCGTACTCGGCGTTGAAGCGCAAGTGTCCGTTGCTGGATCCTGCGGTTTTGGCTGCCTCCGCAGCGGAAGACGCCTCGTACTATGATTTCTTGCGTGATCTCCATGAATCGCTGCCAACGCTTGAAAAGATCGCACAGGAATGGCAGTTTGAGACTTTGGTCGCACCAGTCGTCGAGTGGATCGCACTGGTCACCAAGAAACTGCGGCCGTTTGCTCGCTATGCCGATGCATTTGAAGGCGAAAAGCAGAAACGCAATGGCAGCGACAAGGAAGTCTTCAAGAACAGCAGCTCCAGTGTGTCGACGATCGCGGCGTTCCTTGTCGAGTACGTCGAGAAGCAAGCCGATGGCGCATTCGCGGACGGCGGCTCGGAAATGTTGTCGTGGAAGTCGTTTTACATGGCGATCGCAAAGGACTTGCGTACGCGGTTTACAGGGCTTTCAGCGCCGTCGCTCGCCGCCACGTTGCTGGACCCACGGTACAAGAACCGCGACTGCTGCTTTCTCAAGCCAGAGATCGAGCAACTGGAAGCCGAGGAATACTTGCGTCGCGTGCTGGAGATTCCAAGTGGTGACGCCATCGACAGTGGCCAGTCCGCTGGTTCAGGAGGCGCAGCAGACGATGCGAAGCACGCCAGTGAGGATGAAGACGATGACTTGTTGGCACAGCTTCCATCGACCACGTCGAAAGAAAGCGGCCACGAAGGAAACGAACTCACCACTACATGGACCAACGAGTTGACCGCGTTTTTGTCGCTGCCACTCGCGGAACGCAATGTGGACCCGATGGCCTGGTGGAAATCCAACCAGTTGCGGTTCCCTCTTCTCGCGCCATGTGCCGAGCTGCTCTTGTCGCTTCCAGCGGCCGCGACCACGGGCGAATCGACGCAGCGCCGTGTGAACCAAACGCTGCTGCGCGTGGAAGGCTACGCGCTGGACCCAAGCATCGCCACGACGCCTCCGCTTGTCGATGCGTTTTTGTCGTTCCAGAAAAACCGCGAAAATGCCATCGAGTGGTTCCGCAGCAACTCGACCGCGCTGTCTGACGCATCGAGTGTCGCGTCGGACGCGGAAGCAGCGGCAACCCATTTCAGACACGTCGAGCTTGTGTAAAAAAAAGAGAGTAGGGGGCTCTTCATCCTGTTTCAGGTTGTTATTCCATGCCTAAATGAGTTTTTTTCTTTTTTTTTGTGCATAAAAAACAAACTTAGTTTACGTTTTTTCCTGTAAATCCACACCACCACCACCACCACCAACTGGCGCTGCCATTGGCACGGGCCGTGGCGAGCCAGCGTGGCGCACGGCCGTCGCAAAGGCCTCTCCATGGGCGTTTGTGACTTCGGCGTTTTTCATAAACGCCCCAAGCGCGCCTAAATAGCCTTCATGTTTACAAAAGCGAGCCTGCATTTCGCCTTTGGACCAAAAATTGATCGCGTACGAAAGCGTCCTTGCCGAGATTTGGTTGTGGCGTAAAAAATTGCCCACAAAGAAAATGCGTTTGGTCTTGTACAAACACGAATTGAGAAACGCGATTTGGCCAATGTTTTGGGTCACCATGACCAGCAGCGACCGCGCGACATCGGCATCCGAGACCGCGTCCCGGGGCTGGGTCATCATCTTGCCAAAGCTGCTGGCGACGGTGGACGCGGGCAAGTTGAATTTGTCGTACGAACCGCCGTAGATATCGCCCACGGTCATATCGACGTTGTAGTTGGAGCCACGCACGGCCGTGTCCAGTGCTTCGTCGTACGATTTACACTGTGTGAGCAGGCGACACAGGCCCCAGTACGTGCCGCCACCGATGCTACTGCCACTGACGCGCTCAAAGTCGTTGGGCCCTTTGACGTACAGTACGCTGACACCAGAGCCAATGCTGACCAGCTACACATACATAAACAAGGGATCAGCACGAGCCAAAAGGACTCGGAGGGGGGAAAAAGAATGACAAGGTATTACCAGGTAGGGAAAAATGTCTTCGTCCATATCGTACGAGATGACTTTCATGCGCGAGGCGGCCATGGCCTTGATGTCGACGTCGTCAAAGGTGTACACTTCGTCGGAAAGTGTCGTGAGCAAGAAATTGAGCCCAAGGATCGTGCACTCAATCTCGTCGTACTTGTCCAGCTCGATGCCCGCGAGCTCACTGAACATGGGCTCGTACTGACCACAGAAAAATAGTCAAGTGGCCGAGAAAGGAAGACAGAGAGGGAGAGATGTTTATGAGGAGAGGTACCTTGTGGGCGCCTCCTCCTGTGCAAGGCACGGAACGCAGCGACTGGTTCAAGCCTTGGGCCGCAATGAACTCGATGGCTTCGCGTGTGTGGTTGGACTCGAATCGGATAAAGTGGAAAATCTATTTGAATACATGCAACAAGTATTCGTTACGTTTTGTTTTCCAATACAAGATATTCCATGTTCCGCGCATGCATACAGTATGATCGTACCCCTTGGAGTGCCTTGGAGTGGACCCGCAGGCGAACATCCTGCACACCAGAAGTGCCAAATAGTTCGTTTTCCACGATAAACTGGGTCATCTCGCCCGCGGCCACTTCCAGCGACCAAGCGCGGGATCGCTTGCGGCTCTCGCCCGTGGTTGCCATCGCCGTTGCTGATGCTGCTGCTGTTGTTGCTGTGGTCGCTGGGCTGTGGTGCTGCGCGGAAGACGCGTCGCGCTTTTCAAAAAACACGATCTTGGCGAGCGTGCCGCCGATATCCAGCCCAAAGCATTGGCCCACATCGGATCTATGGATCAAAATAGTATTTAATATTAGTGTGATAAAAGAAACAAGTATACACCTGGAGCGCCCACACGCACTGCTTGGAGATCTTCTTGTACGTGACCCGCTGCCGCCATAACCGATACCGCGCCTTCTTGCGGCGGAAGCAAAACAGCGCGATGGACGACGAGAAGAAAAGGAACGTGCTCGTGATGAGCACGCGATCCACAGGGAATGAGAGCGCCACCATATCGCGGTGGTGGCGCTGGGAACTGGGTCGGCGGTGGTGCACCGGAACCCCCAGAAGCGATCCACACGACTCGTTGATGCTGACACCAACGTGATGACAGAACAAGATGACGAAGAGCTCCATGCAAAAAAAAAAGGGTGATGAGCCAATCCAAAAAAACGAAATGCGACGTTTGGATTGGTTGAAATATAAATTTAGGCAAGTGGTGTTAGCCAATCCACACTTCGTATTGCCGAAAAAATTGCACAAATTTTGTCCAAATATCGGCGCTCGAACCTCTTAGAATAGATACGTGAGTGATTGCTTGTATGTTTTTAAAGAGGTATTCCATCAATGATCTCTTGGTCAAATTTCGACCAAAAATGTCACTGTCCAGTTGCAGTGGGTGCGTTGGACATTGGCTGCGCACCCTGTTATCCAAGATTACTATGGACGGCCACACAAATGACGCTTTCTGCTCAGTGACCTCGGTATCACACCCACGAGAGAACAGAGGATCTCACCCGTGTGACTGGCGGATCATCAGCGTGTTGGACTTGTTGAGCGAGGTCCAGCAGAACTGGTTGTACTGTACACTTGCATGCGCAAGGCGGAGGCGCCAGAGGACTGGACCGCAACGAGCACTGCGGAATCGGCGGCAGAGTGGCAGCGCGGCAAGGAATCGTCACCACCCATTTGATTTGACACAATCTGATACGCCACAGTACATCCGCGATGATCCCGCGGCCGACCACTCAATCCGCTCACCATTTCCAGCACCGACAAGAACTGCATCATGTCCAGCAGTATATCCAGGCGCGCTTGCAAATTGAGGATCCTTATTTATTGAACGTCAATGCTGCACAAGTCGAAGAATACCACGATGAGATGCAAAACTATGTGAAGCAGAAAGGGTGTCTGAACCAAGTGCGTCGGCCATTTCAGGTAGAGAATAACAAGACACGTGGAACACAAAAAGTCCCAGCACGGTCAGCAGTGCACCACCCACAGAAGCAACACTACCACGGCAGCGATCGAAGCTTGCCGTCGCTCAAATCACTGGTCCAAGTCTCTTCGCCAGTGCCGCCACGATTGCCAGGCGTAGAGTGGATACTCGCCAACAACAACAACAACAACAACAACAGCCAAGCGATACCAAAACCAGTGGCGACCATGGATAGCCCCCAAGAGGTATCCGAACTGACGCTACCGCCATTACATTCCTATCGATCGCTGGCAGCACAACCACGGATTTTGAAAAAGCAAAAGACCATGTAAATACTGTAAAACAAATTGTCTTATTAAAAAAATTATTGTTTTTTTTTTTGGCTTGGGAAACACGTTTACAACACCGGTATTAATACCGGCACCGGTATTACTACCTGTCCGCTGTGAAAAAACCTTTCCAACAAATCCCGCCAGTGACCTTTCAACGGTTTGCCACGTCCTTTGGTCAATTGTTACAGTGCGCTCCAATTATTTTTCTGTGGGACCCGGACGCTGTCTCAACTGCCCAACTGACCAACTGCTGAGCAGAAAGGAATGTGGAGAAAAGAGCTGACTGACTGATGTGGTCATTTTGAAAAAATTGTCCATTTATTAATATTTCTCGAGTACTGTGCAGTTGGTTGGATGGAGAAGCAAGGAGTACTATTGAACCAGTAGATGCTGGTTGGGAAATGTTATCCATGAACATGCCCATGGCCATGCTATGTATGACAAGATCCGACATCCACCCGACCATCAGGTAAGAGATGACGGAAAATCTGAGAGCTGGTGATGAACTCTGGTCCCTCATCCCAAACGTGGCGTCCCTCGTTTGACTGTCATAATGCATACCCTCTTGTATTGAAATCAAAACATAGTCGTTTTGAAGAGGTAAATGGAGATTTGGTTTTTTGCACTGAACGACTCCACGTGCTTTGGTGTGATCGTGAAAAAGCGGCAAAGTGAAAAAAGCGAAAAAAAAAAAAAGCGACAAAAAGCCCCAAGGAAACTCCGTCTTTAACGGGGCCGACACACCGTAGTTGAAGGGGGGAGGAAAGCAAGAAAGAAGGCGCGAGTGTACAGTATACAATAGTGCGCGTGCGTAGAGAGCCATGTACCAAGCGGCACCACCACCACCAAGCAACGACTTGGCGGCCGACAAGGTAAGTCTATTTCGACCAGAGAACAACAGCAAAAACGTGTCTAAGAACTGGTCATTTTGTGTGTGCTATCTGCAGAAGCGACCGCGCAGCCAACCGCCCAACCAAGTGTGGCTGGACGCGATCATGAGCAAGACCCGGTCGGCCGAGCCCTCACCGATCAACGCGACAAGTAGCGACGCCATGACGACGCCCATGGCAACGGCAACGGCAACGGCAACGGTAACGACGCCATCAAACATGCGACTTCTACCACCGCCACCGCAACAACACCTCATGCGTGGTGGCCAACCACAACAACAGCAGCCGCACCAGCAGCGACCGTCGATGGGACCATCACCATCTCATCTACGTTCGCACCACCACCCAACGATGACAACAACAACAGCAACAACAACAGGTCGCTCCTCCCGCACGCCGTCGCCCTCAGTTGTGGCAGTTGCTTCGGTGACGACTTCAACGGCTCCTTCTTCTTCTTCTTCAGGACAGGACCCATCAAGCCTCATGGACCAGCAACTGCTTGTGGACACCAAGACGCTTCAAGTCGCCATGGCCAAGGCGTTGAAAGAGCTTGTCGCAGAACAAAACTGTTGCTTTATCGCGCGGGGCATTTGCCATTTGTGTGGCGGGGACGGGACAAACCTTGTCCCAGTTATCAATTTTTGCCCCGCATTCACACCGACCCATTCGCTGTGTCGTGAACACTTGCGCAGCATGCACCGCGTGCGATTGGAAGATATCTTTGCTGGGAAAAACCAGCCAACGGTCAGCAAACGGTCGCTGAGGTGCACAGTTTGTTCGCTGGCGTGTCCGTGTTCCAAGTGCCAGTTGGACCGCGATGGCGCCTTTGCCAAGTACAAACAGTATCTTGTGCAGGTGCAACAAGTCCACCAAGGCGACCCCAGTGGCGATCATTTGATCAGTAGTCGTCGAGAGCAACAACAGCCGCGCGCGAGCCACGCGAGAATCAACAGCAACGGAAGCAGCAGCACACCACCACCTCCACAATCGTCTCTGCCAGCATCCATGGGGAGAAGTAAAGGAGAAGATGCGGCGTCTTCGTCTCATCGTCGAAGCCGACAAGGTGGTGGCAACAACATCGCTCGCAACAACGGCATGGACATGGAAATGGACGGGGAAATGGGAAGCCGCGCCGAGGAGAAGCGACGTTCGGTGGCCCCGCGACCAGCGTATTACCAAGAAGAGAAGCCTCGGCTTGGCCGAGACGAGGATGACGAGGACGAGGAGGACGGATCGTACGAGTACGAGCCGGAGGTATCCACATCCACGGACGGTCGTCCACCATCCGCTATGCTTCGTGCCGAAGAGAAGACACCACCGGCCAACCGCCAATCACGAATCCCAAAGCGCGCTGCGAAAGAATCGGTGCCGTTTCCAGTGAATACAAGTAGCAACCACACTGGCAGCAGTGGGTACCCATCGCGGGAGCTGACGCCTCGCGAGGCACCAGCCACGCTGGCGTCTCCGTCCGCGTCCAGCGTATTGAACTGTCCCGACTCGGAAAAATCACTGGTGGACTTGCTGAGCTCGTTGAATCAGCGCGTGACACCAGCCGTTCGTTATTTTGCTGACGCAGATGAACCTCGTCTTCGTGGGATGGTGGAGGATAACAACAGTGACAACAACAACAACCACCAGAGCACTGGCACTAGCAGTGGTGGTGATGGTGAGAAGGGTGGTCGTCATCCTTCATCGTCGGCTTTGAATGATAGGCATCAATCAGTGGATGATGTTGACGACGATGATATGGACGACGAAGACTTGGAGACAACCGCTCGGCGACAGAAGAGGAAGCGCGAAGCGGCTGCCGCCGCGGCCGGACGCGGGAAAGGCAAACCAAACGACGCGGTGCTCGTCTCAGAACCCGCCAGAGCGAATGCGGACACGTCTTTTCGACGAAAGGCGCCCGCGCCACTCACCACCAGTGAGAAAAAGTCCAAGCCGTCGAGTGGTAGCGGAGCAGGACCACTGACGCCGTCGCCGCGGGGGCTTTCGAGTACGAGGGCCGCTGCAAAAGCGTCAGCGTCAGGTGCGGCTGTGGTACCTGAGCCAAAGGCGTCGTCTCGAAAGAGGGATGCGCCACCCGGTCCGTTGCCGTCGCCACCATCCTCCACACGGAAACGAAAAAGTGAGGCCTCGGCTGCCGTCGTCGCGTCCACCGACAGGAAAAGCCCACGCGAATCAGCAAAGCATCAGCGCCAGCACTCGCATAAGACAACAGGCGCTGGCCAACCGGCCAATCGGCAAAAGAAAAACCCGACCAAGAAAAAGAAAAAGAGCAGCCGAGAGTCGGATGATGAGGTCATCAAGTACACCGCTGATGACGATGACGATGATGACATGGAAGACGGTGAAGAAGAAGGACCAGGCGCAGAAAAAGGCCATGACGAAGATGATGACGATGGCGACGACAGCAGCGAGCTGGATATGAATCTGGACTATTGTGAAGTATGCTTGGCGGCGGGCGATTTGGTTTGCTGTGACGTGTGCCCGCGCTCGTTCCATTTGAAATGCCTCAAGCTCACCGAGAATGATCTCCCACAGGGCGACTGGCAGTGTGCAGAGTGCCGGAAGCCGTCGTATTTTGAGTCGTTTGCGTCAACTGTCGCGTCCAAGACCACTGTGCCAGCGAAATGTTTGCAGATCATCCAGTCTCTCAAGTCGCACCCGTTTGCCAAGCCGTTCTTGCTGCCAGTGGAAGCAGTGCCCCACTACTCGAGCATCGTGAAGCAGCCCATGGATCTCTCCACCGTCGAGCGCAAGCTGCTGGACGGCAAGTATTTGGTGAATGGCAAAGGCACACTGCAAGCTACGACGGGAGTGAACATGAGTCTCCACTTGGGGTCCTTTGCTGAGGATGTGCGACTCGTGTGGGCAAATTGCAAGTTGTTTAATGATGATGGCTCGGGCATCACGCGTGCGGCCGACCATTTGTCAGAAGGCTTTGAGAAGCTGTACCAAAGTGTATTGGAATTTGTGGAGCACTTGGCCACGAAGGCATCTGCATCAAATGACCAGGCTGCGCGACGTGAGGAAAAGAAGCCGACACCAGCGACAGCAGCTGCTGTATCGATGACTGCACCGGTCGCCAAACCCGTGATTAAGCCTGTCACCAAGGAGAGTGCGCCAGCAAGCAGCCAAGGCACACAAAGTGGGAGTGGTCAAAATCGCAAAGGCACGAAAGAGACCTCGAGCGTCGCTCCGCCAGCATCAGTGGCTACAAACCCTTCAACGCAGACCAAAGACTCGTCAAAGGACAAGAAACTGCCGTCTTCGGCCGCCACTGCTGCTGCTACTGCTGCGTCAGCTGGGGAAAAGTCGAGTACGCGAGAAGCATCGAAGCCCCCAGTGGCTGGGCGCCCACGCTCCATGTCGCCATCGCCGGTCACATCGACTGCGAATTCATCGTCGAGCTCGACAAATACTACGCCAACAGAAGCGTTGGCACCAAAAACAACGCAAAACCCGATCGTGGACAGCAAGAAAGCACCAACCACCAGCGACATTTCGACTGCGGTGGAGAAACCCACCTCACAGTCGGCCTCTACGACTGACCTGAAGACATCTGTGCCTACTGCAACTACTGGTGTTACTGCCGCAACCACGGAGAAGGCAAAATTGTAGCCATGCCCGCCAGCATTGAGTTAGTTTGAGTTTGTGTTTGAGGTTGGGTACGGAAAGGAAAATCATCTTGGATTGGTTCTCTTTCCAAATTCAGTTTATGCATACGTACCGTTTTGGTATTAATACGACCGGTTCAGGTCTTTCTACTGTACGATAGATGGCGCAACCGCCCACACAGCAAAGGCGTCGTTTCGTGCGGCGGTTGTTGTTCTGGGTGGGGTTTGCTTGGCTCACTGACAGACACACACACAATTGAATGTTCCCAAATTTGAAGCGCGCGTCTTTCACGAGCTCGATGGACTTGACCCTTGACGAAGAAGGCGCGCAGGTCACGGCCGCGACGTCGTTTGACCCCACCCACCCGCCCAAGAACATCCTCGATGGGTGAGCTGCATTACGATGGTGAAGGTCTCTGTTGTTATAGTACGCTATCTACTGACCAACAGGAATGCGATACTTGTTGACTGCCAAAAAGCGAGCAGTCGACCAAGTGGGTCACGACAGGCACGTTCCCACAGGAAGTGATCGTGCAGCTCGCGACGACGGCGTCCATTTCGAGGGTCAAGACGTGGAGCGCCAATATCAAAGAAGTGCAAGTCGAAATTTGCTGTGGGCCGACGCCGACGAAATGGGAAAAGCTATACGAATCCAGTGAGTCGTCGTTGAAAAGAGAGGGAGGGACTGATGTTTTTTCCACTTGTGTGCACTGCTGACTTGTGTGTTTATGTGGCGAGCAGAGATCCCAGAGCAGGACGGCAATTTGCAAGTGGAAAGCGAAAGCGTCAAGCCAGGTGATGCCTCGTTCATTAAGTTCAAGATCCTTTCTGGATGGAATGACTTTGTCTCGCTCCACCGTGTGAGCGTGGAAGGCTCGACCGCGAGGCGATGAAGAAACCCAGCTCGAAGGAAGCGAGAGGATACGGACACAGAACAGAACCATAAAAAAATAAGGTATCAAAATCAACCATCTCTATTTCATTTTGTGGGTTCTCCATCAATTACATTGGTATCCGGTGGTAGCAACTCGTACACAACAGACAGTGGCACATGGGACCCTGCACCATCGACTGGCGATGCGAAATGCAGCTCCATCGCGCTTACTGGCCGTGCGCAGTTGTTGGCGAAGACCCAGTCACGCACAGACGGAGTCTTTGGTGGTGCTTCTTCAGTCGACTGGATCGAAGATTGACGAAGCAGATGGAGTCGTGAAAATGCATCCACCAGGCCGATTGGCTCAAGTAGCTCACGCGGTGTGGAGTCATCGCACAAAACACCAACGAAGATGATCACGGGTTCCAAAGGATGACTATGGGTCTCTATGACACGGCGGAGGATGTCGACGTCCGCCTTCGAGTCGACTCTTCGAGTGACCGCCATGCTGGCGATTAGGATCGTTGTATTTCGTTGCCACACGCCACGCAGCGCCTGCGAGCGCATGGACGCCACCGCATCCCGCCTGGAACGCAACATCATAACCCATATCAGATCCTTATTGCTCTCCATGGTATGACGACCTGTGCATGTTTTCTTGGGAACAACGTACTGCAAGCGGACCCACGTGACGGCGTCTTGGTTCTCGCTGTTTACATGAAGCGGATACGACCCATGCTGACAGAAAATATCGTTTGGCTGGGTCAGAGAATTGCATCAGTAACCCTTTAGTACTCAACTCACCTCGAGTACTTGCCACGCATCCTGGTTGTAGAAAACGTCCGTTTCACTGCAATTCGTGACACGCGCGTGACGCGGAAGACCCCTCTCAATCATTTCCATACTGGCTGGAGACGGTGCGTTCTGGACGACGAACATCTCTGGAGAAAAACGCTGTGCAAAGTCCTTCAAGGTGCCGTCTCTGTCGTGGGACAAGATCCGTTCTCCCCCACCGAAATTCAGCGCTATCAATGGCAAGTAGATGGGCGGTCGCCCATGCTTTATCATCATCTCCGACGGGCTCTCCAGGTGTTGTTTGAGTCTCGAAATACCATGCTGAAGCACCACACGGCTCATGCCCGTGTGGCGCAGCGTGAACATCGAGCAGCCCACCATCCCAAACACAAACAGCACGAAAAGCGACACAAGCTGGAGCAGGCGTGTGGTTGTGCTTGTACCAGTATCGCGTGGCTTGCGTCTGAGCGCCACCGCCCCACTGTCAAGCTCACCAGCAGCGCGAGCTGCAGCGAGTGACAAATCCACCTCGCTGTGCTTGCCTGGGCGGTTCATTTATTTGCTCGGCGACCGTTTATTTATTGGATCTCGTCGTCTTCAAGTTGATTTGTCACAGATTTTTATTTTCCTATTTTTCGGTGATGACTTGTTTTCTGAAATTACCAATATAGACACAATAATTTGATCTAATTTCATTTTTTGCCAATGCCAAAGAAAGACGAAAGCGACTTCATGCCCGTGCGATCCACATTCGCGAGCTTGCTTTTCTTTTTGGCACTTGCCGAAGATGCCGAATTGCCATTTGCAGGTCGCTTGGCAGGCGTGGTGGCATTGCCTTCTGCTGCTGGCTCTGCACGGCGATCAAAGCGGCGGATCGCATCGACTGGCGCGGCGGCGGCGGCGGATGCGGTGGCGCTTGTTGATGTGGCCGCCTCGGAACTGATGCTGTGGCATCAAGAAAGAAAGAGAGAGACAGCAAGCGCTCAGTATGAATCAATCCACACAAACATGTCGGTTGATGGACTCACTTGTAGTGCTTGTACATCAACGGCACGACTCTAGGAGGCAGGTAGTCGGCGATGACGTCGATGGCATCTCGATGGAATTTCTTGACGACTTCTGGCGTGATTTCCCCATCGGCAGCCACCAAAACGGGGTCTTTTGGAGTTTGCCCAGGAAGCACAAACTTGGCGTCGAACGCGCCTGTGTTTGCTACAGTGGCAGCTTGCGCGGCGAGGGTCGTCGCAACGCGTTCAATCTATACGCAGAAAACTCCAGGCCGTCAGCGCCTCCAGTATCCATCAAGAGACACCACTGGAGACTCGTCTAGAGTGTATTCGTACCTTGGTAGAGAGCCACTTGATCAGCTTTTCTTCGTTGACACGCACGTACAGATTGTCAATCGCATCGTCGCCCGTGAATTGCACATCACAAATCAACTCTATCTTGGCTTGTGTGAGAACGTTCCCGAGTTGAAACCACCACACATTGTGATCATTCGATAGAAGATCATACGTGGACAAATACCGCTCTTTCTGGTCAATGACCGCATGAAGCAACACGAAAAGAGGATCCATTGGCGTCAACACCACCAGACTTCCATCTGCCAAAATCGTCATTTCATCCCGAATGGACGTTAATGGGTTTCTGGTATTAACATCCATAGTTCTGGTCCAACAAAAGCGCACCTTGTTGAACGTGGTTGTCGATGAACCAACTGCGGTTCTTATCCTTACTGGCACCAATGCGCTGCACTTCCAGCAGCCGTTGCGTCGCTGTTTCGACCATGAGCTGCCTCTTGCGCGCGACGCTTGCACCACCAGAGCTGCTGCTTTTGCCGTAGCGGCTCGTCCACGTGACAACCGTATACAGAGGCGCATCTGTAGCATCGCTGTGGAACCGCGTGAGCTTAGCACTCGTCGGCAGCGTTGGCGCCACCACGACCGTCTTGCGAGCCGCCATATTCGCTTGGTGTAATGAGTGTTTATATCCTTTCGCGCCAAAATGTGACTTCCTGGTAGTCAAAACGATCAACCCGTTTTTTGTATGGGTGGTGGTTTTGGGGTTTGTTGGATAAACTCCCGCCAACTTTTTTTTATTTTTCAGATCCAACAAACCTGAAAACGCCAACTTGTTGGCGCGGACACCATCAACAGGGCCAGCTTGAGGGGGAGTCAACCAATATGGGGACTCCCAGCAAAGGGAAAGCAGTGCAGCAGAAGTCCATCACGTGAGTGGGGAATGGCGCAATCGTGTGTGTGTGCGCATTTTCCTTGAAACTAACTGCATTTAACTGCATTCGTTGTGTGTGACCAGTTCGTTCTTCACAGCCGGAGCGAAAGTAGCAGCGCCAGCGCCAGCAGCGAAGAGGAAAACAGTTGACGACGCGTCATCGCCAAAGACACCAGAGAAGAAACAAAAGCCAGCAGCAAAGAAACAGCAGGAGAAGGAGAAGGAAGAAGAGAACGAAGAAGACAGCGATGCTGAAGAGAAGGAGCGCGATGTCAAGAAGCGCAAGGTGGCCAAAAAGGCACCTGTAAAAGTGGACACTCGATTGAAGAAGCAACCAAGAAAGGTGGAGAAGAAGCAAGAGGAAGAAGAGGAGGATCAGGAAGAAGATGTGGAGATGGAAGAAGCGGAGAAGGAGGAGGTGGCAGCGGTCGACGACGCCGACGAGGAGGAAGAAGAGAAGGAAGAGGAGGGAAAGGTGACACGCGCCAAGCCAGGGCGACGCCGTTTGCGTCAGCGTGTAGTGGAGGACGACGAATTCTCGGACGACGACATGAAGATGACGACCAGTGCCAAGAAGCCGAATGAGGTGGTGGAGATCGAGGATGATGAGGACGACGAGGAGGAAGAAGTGAACGAGCAGACGACTGCGGCGCCATTAGCAGAGGAACACACTGACAAGAAAACAGCGGAAGAGGAACCTACCAAGACCAGCCAGCCCGTCCATGAACCAGAGGAAGACCAAGAGGAGGATGTAGAGGATGTGAAGGACGCGGAGGAGGAGGAGGAGGAAGAAGAGGACGAAGCAGAAGAGGAGAAAGAATCCGAAGAAGAATCAGAAGAAGAAGAAGAAGTGGCCGTGAAGAAGAAGCCTGCTGCAAATAAGCAAGCCAAAGGCACAACCAAAGCGAAGAAGACCGCGGACGCCAAGCCAACGGCAACAGCAAGCTTCTTCACGAGCCAAGCCAAGGGCAAGAAAGCCGATTCTACTGCGGCTGAAGACTCGGCGGCCAAGAAACCCAACACAGACACAGCCGTCGCGCCGCTTGGAGACACCACGGCGGGCATCCCGTATACGGCACTGGCGGCTCTTTTCAGCAAGATCGAAAGCTCTTCCAGTCGCTTGGTGATCCAAGATTTGCTCATGAATTTCTTCCGCGAAGTGATCCGCAAGGCGCCACACGATCTGTTACCGTGTATCTACTTGTGTGTCTGCACCGACCTCGCTCCTCCGTTTGAAAACTTGAAGATTGGCATCGGTGATGCGATTCTCATGAAGGCAGTAGGCGAAGCGACCGGCACAAACCCAAAATTCATCAAAGATATGTACCAAAAGGAAGGCGATTTGGGCAAAGTCGCACAAAACGCACGGTCCAAGCAGAACACACTGTCATTTGGCATGGCCACCACAAAGCCCACGGCGTTGCTGAGCGTGCCAGATGTGTACAACCAGTTTGTCAAGATCGCCAAGATGACCGGCAACAACTCGCAGCAACAGAAATGTTCCATTATCAAGAATTTGCTTGTGAAATGTGAAAAAGACAAGAAAGCCAATGCTCCCCAGAAAAGCGAACAAGGTGCTGAAGCTGCCAAATATATCATTCGTGGCTTGCAAGGGAAACTGAGGATCGGGCTTGCAGAGAAATCCATTTTAATGGGACTCACGTACGCGTTCATGCTGGAAAAAGACGTCAAAGACAAAGAAAAGCAAGAAAAGGCACTCGCAAACGTCAAAAAGGCCTTTGCTGAATGCCCAAGCTACAATGCGCTGGTGGACGCGTTCCAACAAGTCCAGAAACAAGTGGCCACAAGCCCGTTCTTGACAGTCGCAGATTTCATAAAAGTGTCGGAAAGCTGTGTGTTGACACCGGGAACACCCGTGTCGCCCATGTTGGCACGACCCACAAAGGCCTACGCGATGGTCTTTGACCGTTTCCAAGGCGTGCCGTTCACTTGCGAATACAAGTACGACGGCGAGCGCGCGCAAATCCATATTTTGCCCAATGGCGAGATTGCGATTTTCTCTCGTAATTTTGAAAACTCGACCGAACGGTTCCCCGATGTCAAGCTGATGATCGCCAAGGCGGCCAAGAAAGCCAACATCACGAGTTGTATCGTCGACGCCGAGGTCGTCGCCGTCGACAAGGCGACCAACAAGAGACTTCCGTTTCAAGTGTTGAGCACGCGGTCCCGCAAAAATGTCAAAGTCGAAGATATCAAAGTGCCCGTGTGTATCTACGCGTTTGATTTACTGTTTTTGAACGGCGAGTCGCTTCTTCAACAGCCATTGGGCAAGCGCCGCGAGCTGCTGACCGACTTGTTTGAAGTCGAAAATGGCTCGTTTGAGTTTGCGACTTCGTTGGATTTGGACGGTGTGATGCCCGGCGCCGATGATGCCGAAGCGATGGAAGTCGCAGTGGACAAAGTGCGCACTTTCTTGGAAGTCGCGGTCAAGGAAAACTGCGAAGGGCTTATGGTGAAAACGCTCGAGAAAGAAGCCACTTACGAGCCAGCGAACCGGTCCCATAAATGGCTCAAGCTCAAGAAGGATTACTTGGACGGCATTGGTGACTCGACCGACTTGGTGCCCATCGGTGCTTTCCATGGGCGTGGGAAGCGCACGGGTGTGTATGGCGCCTACTTGTTGGCATGTTATGATCCAGAAACGGAAATGTTCCAGCCCATCACCAAGCTTGGCACAGGCTTGAATGACGAACAGCTCAAGGATTTCCACGCGCAGCTCAAGGAAAAAGTCATCGACAAGCCGCATCGCGATTACGCAGTCACGGATGCCATGAAGCCGGATGTTTGGTTTGAGCCCAGCGTGGTATGGGAGATCCTTGGTGCGGATTTGTCCATCTCGCCGAAATACACCGCCGGGATCGGGTTGGTCGCGAAGGATAAAGGGATTTCATTACGGTTCCCTCGATTCATCCGTATCCGCGACGACAAAAACACGAATCAAGCCACGACGTCTTCACAGGTGCGTTTTTTTATTATTTTTTCTGGTTATTATAGGAGGAGTTTTGTTCTGACATGTTGGTACTGTTTTTGTATTCTGGTAGATCGCGGATTTGTATCGCGCCCAAGGTCTGGCGACTGTCGGAGGCGATGACGATGAAGATGACATGCTCATATAAAAAAAAACCTTCCTCCAGGTTATTTTTCTAGTACAGTATCTCAAAATGGTAACTCTTTGCCAACCGTTCGGCCACCAGTTGCCCTTCATAGTCGTCCGCGTTGCAAAGTTCACCACTCATACTAATACGATTGTGAGGATTTGATAAATATACAAGGTTTAGGCAGAAGCAGTCCGTCTTGAAACGTGCTACACGACGCCGTCCTTAGAAGAGCAGCGCGCTAGAGATCGCCATGATACTCGCGACTGCGACGCTGCTCACGACGGCGCCCCAGCCGGCAGTGGCGCCACTGGTCGCTTTCGGCGTCGTCGTTGGCGTCTCATTTGAAGGGGCTGGCGTCTCACTTACAGGGGTCGGTGTCTGACTTGATGCGGTCGGGGTCTCATCTGTAGCCGTCGGGGTCTCATCACTAGGTGACGGCGTCTCACTTGATGGTGTCGGGGTGTCATCTGAAGGCGACGGCGTCTCGGTCGTGCCAGTCATACTTGCCGTAGGATCCTCCGAGCCCGTCACAGGGTCGTAGTAGAGACTGCTCGCGAAGTACGGGAAGACCCAGACAAACTCGGTCTTTGGACCTGTGATCACAATGTCGGACGTGATGGGCGTGTCCACGTCATCAATTACCGCCAACGTCGGTGCGTCCATGAACATGCCTTCGCCCATATCGATGCGGTCGACGTTGGTGTGGTTGCCGCCCTTGGCCTTCTTGCTTGGTCCGCCTCTGTCCTTCTTG
>JAADWJ010000128.1:0-46781 GCA_023336165.1 Pythium monospermum
AAAAAATCCCAGGTGATCATCACGGGCGTGCCTGTCAAGAGCTACAAATTGCCACTGGAATGGGTCTCGGAAAACACAGTTGTGATCAACGTCGCGTCGTTTAAAAACGTGGATGAAGATGCGCTTTTGCAAATCCCTGGTGTCCAGTACGTGCCGCTGGTGGGCAAAGTCACGGTCGCCATGCTGCAACGCAATTTGCTGCGTTTGTACGAAAACTTCCACTCCAAGCCAAAAAAGTTTTGGCAGTAGAGGTATTAATACTTTGTGCGTCAGTCGTACCAAGACCGTACTGTACCAGCAATATATCACAACGCCTCAAAAATGCCTTTTTTATTTTGTTTTTGACTGACAAAAAACTCCATTTTACGACAACCTGGTTGTATTTTACCAAAATACTTTCTCTCCAACATACTACTTCAAGTACCGCTAACGTACTGTACACTTACGACATGGGCAGTGGGTCGACATAGGTAAAACCCATAAACTCATTTTTCGTACCGATCGGTGCGGGCATATCCGGAGCCGAGTCCAACACATCTTGGCGTTTGAAAAATTCAGGAATATTTGTCAATTCGCCATCTTTTTTCACCATCGGTTTAAACGGCACGTGGAAATCACGTTTATACAATTTTTCCCAATCCACATGAGCAAAAAAAGGATGGTCCATGATTTCATTTGCACCCGTCGGGCCCGAACCGAGCCGTTTGGCTGGATCACGACGTAAAAGACCACGTAAAATGGATTTCGCATTTTCCGAAAAGCAATCCGTCGCAAATCGTAAAGGCATTTTCACAATATTTTCAAAATTACGTTTCCGATTGGAATCATGGAATGGCGTATACCCGGCCAGCATCTCATAAAGCATCACGCCCAGGCTCCAATAATCCACGGATTTGCCATACGGTTGTCTGCGAATTAATTCCGGTGCAATATATTCCGGCGTGCCACAAAACGTCTTTAATCCTTCACCTTTAGCATCATAATGGTCACTGGAAAGTCCAAAATCCGTCACCGCGATGTATCCTTCGTCATCCATGAGAATATTTTCCGGTTTTAAATCACGATACACGACATTATACGTATGTAAATGGGATAATGCCAAGACCACTTGGGCCGCATAAAAACAAGCTCTTTTTTCGTCAAATTTTCGTGCTTGCCGTAAATGGAAATGGAGAGTGCCGCCATTATAATAATCCATCACAAAAAACAATTTTGTCTCTGTTTGGAAGGCGTACCGTAATTTTACAGCAAATGGGTGGTCAATGCCTTCCAGAATACGTCGTTCGGTTTTGGTATGTTCCACTTGGTTTTTGGCAAAAACGGCGGCTTTTTTTATCACTTTCATGGCAAAAATACCGCCTCCGCCACCGTCGGCAGTTGACGAAGTATTACTACTTCCGCCTGAAGTAGTACTGGTAGAAGAAGTAGTAGTACTACTACTTCCAGCAAGGCCATGGCGGCTATTACTTCGGTGTCGGCCGCTGTCACCACGGTAGGACGACACAGAAGACATGGCCATGGACGACGCAAAGATGGGTTTCTTGGGTTTCTTCTTGCGCACCAGCATCACTTTGCCAAAGGCGCCACGGCCCACGACCCGCAAAAGCTGGAAATCGTCCACCGTGACCGTCTCCTTTGGTGGTGGGTTGTGTGGAGGCTGTAGTGACGCGTGGCTCCCCTTGGTGGAGGAGCTGTTTCTCCGTGAATTGCCCAGTCGTCCTCCGCCATGGCCACTTGCTGCTCCTCTGAAACTGGATTGCAAGTTGCCATCGCCCAGTGCAAGTCCATGCATCGTCCTTGCCAGTCCTTGGTCCTCTACTGCTCCGCCATCGGCACGTCCGCCGTTTGAAGCTGCACGCAACGCTCGCATCCGCACTTCTCGCACGATCAGTCGATGGAATTCGTAGGCATTTGGCGCCGCCAGGAACTTGAACACGGTCTTGAGCGTATCCTTGGTGGTGTATGCTGGACTGCTGGACACGGTGGTCTCTGGACCAGCCGACAGGCACAGACAACCAAACACCGAAGTATCCACAGCGGCCAAAGAGTGCTTGCCTCGTCCAGAGGAACTGGAAACTGGACTCGCGTTGTCTTCGTCAATCACTGGATATTTATCCAGTGCCATGGCACCGCCATTGCCACCTTGGCCAATCTCGACATTCAATGGTTCACTGGATCGTTTCCAGCAAATGCTGTGTTGGGAAAAAAACCGTTGGAATCCATCACTCCATTTGGATTGGTCCACTTTATGGGTGGATTCAATATACGCGACATTTCCGAGCCGGTTTTTCAATTCGTATCGGTATTTTTCAATTAAATTCGCCACCAACACACCACCGTACCCATACGCGATGAAATGGATTTTATGGGCCGACGATGGGAAAATGTACTGTTGCCATACATGGTCACAGTGTTCTTCTTGGGTGCTGGATCCTTGGATGGGTAGCTTGCGTTCCACGCCATCCAGGTCGATCATGGTCTGCGTATTCATATTCGGGTTCATGACCAAGATGCCGAAACCGGCTTCCAGTGCCTTGCGGAAGTACGGCACCATCGAGCCGACTTGGACACCTTCTTGTAATAAAAGCGATCGACTCCAAATGCCACAGGAAAGACCCCTTGAACTGCATACAAAAACCAAGAGCTTTTCGGCGATGCGGTAGTTTTCTGAAGTATGGAAAATACAGCGTGGTACATCGGAATCGATCATGGTACGGAACCCATCGGCAGTGGAGCAAATCGAGGACGACGACGAGCGCACGCTATGGGCCGCGGCACCGCTGTTGACGCTGCTGCTCGCGTACGAAGAGCCCATGGAAGTCGCCGAGGAGCCATTTCCCATGGCGTCGTCCAGCGCCGGGATGGCCTGTTCGACGAATTGGAATTCGCGCAGCATTTTGGAATGCACATGTTCAATCAGTCCACGCAAGATGCCTTCGCCATGTTCGCGCATTTCGTCTTTGGTGATTTTCTGTTTGGTCTCGCGGCAAGTCACTTGGCCTTTGCTGTTGAGTCGGAACTTGTCGTACGACCATTCCGACGCGTACGTGGCGGGAGCTGACGTTTCACAGATCGTATCCATCTCCGGGATCACGCCGTAGCTGCCGTTGCCGCCAAACATGATCACAGGCGAAGTGAGCTTGTTGTGGCTGCTGACGCCGCCGATCACCGGAACTGGAGGAGGCGGAGGCCGCCGCCGTTGCGAGCGCGCGAGTGGCGGTGTATGCGCTGACAACGGGCGCGCAAAGGCCGAGCCATCGACGGCGCTGCCCGTGCTGTCGCCGCTATTTGCATACAATTGGTCCCATTTCACCTTGATCATCTTTGCAATGTGATTGCTTTGTTCGCAAGTGAAGAAGAAGAGTCTTCAAGAACTTTGCCACGCTGGATTTGCTTGGATATGCGCTTCCAAAAAATTCGACCTCCGCTGCCTTCGCTTGGCCGGAGTTCGTGGTGTACTGTATCAGTCGCTTGCGGTTGTTTGTGGGCTTGTTGGCTCCGTTCCACAGAATCTCACAGGCTCCAAACCAACACCGCCTTTCGATCCAGTGATATTTTGTGAGGATGGGGGCACCGCGTGTTGTTGTCTTCTTGACTGTACCGGTACTGGACACTGTGTTGGGTACAGGGGCCGTTCACCGCCTTCACAAAGGCGGCGCTCTTGGATGGGATTATTTGGACGGTGTGCTGGAGAATGGATCGGTACGGACGCTTTATCGTGCTGGCTTTGTGTGTGTGTGTGTGTGGCGCTG
This sequence comes from Pythium monospermum, assembly GCA_023336165.1. Lineage (NCBI taxonomy): Eukaryota > Oomycota > Peronosporomycetes > Pythiales > Pythiaceae > Pythium > Pythium monospermum. Next base: position 3,753 of record JAADWJ010000128.1, read on the forward strand.
TGTCCAATGTCATGCCACGCACCGATAGCCGCGCCGTCGTGTCGTCCTGATGATGAGGGGGGAAAGGCGTCGTCATGCAGCTGATGCGCTTTCTCTCCTCCACCGACTCGCCACCTGGTTTTTGCTGGCCTCGAACAAAAAGAGTCGGAAAAATCAGAAACCCTCGACAGAGTGCCCTGCTGGTGGTGCCGCCCAGTAGTGACACCCTGGCTCATCATCAGATCCAACGTGAAGAATTTCTTGGCAAGAAAACCACTTGTTGGAACTCAAAAATGATTGAGTATTTGTATTGGGTTGCTGCTTCATGAAGATGGAGTCCGTTGCTGGGAGATAGTGCTGCTTGTTCTCCATGGAGATTCATGAGAAGTTCTGCATCATGCGGCGCTGGCGGCGGATTCGACCGGAATTTCACTCGTAGCATTGTCGTCTGGTACACGCTCGGAATCATCCTCCCCATTGTGACTGTGCTCGCTTGAGTCGTCCGTGTCTCCTGTACCTTCCAATAGCTGCCGCATCACTTCCGCTCTCTTGATACGGACATAACGTTGTCCGTCGGCATCGAGGCTCGCGAGTCGAATCGAGAACAGGGAGAGATGATGCACATCTTCGTGGATCTTCACTCGTTTCGTGCTGGCCTCGGCATACAGCGTCAGTGTTGACGCAAATCGCTTCAACACAACTCGCGTCAACGCTCTTGATGCGGCGATACAACTTTGCGCTTGTGCTGGAGGCGCTGGGGTTTCTGCAGGTTGACTTGCCATTTTACCGTCGCCATTCGTCGCCATTTCTGCATCCAGTAACAACGATGAGCTCAGCCACATTTACCCTCACCTCATGAAGTCAATCCAGGCACCTCGTACAGTATTGTCTTGAACCTTCGAAAATGATCCTTCTTCCTTGTTGCCTGTCGCTAGTTGAATTAAAATTCTTTGATCATGGGATGATTGTTGAAGTGATTGTTTCTTCTTGAAGTTGCCGTGAATTCCCCGCCCCCAATCTGATAAATACTGATTCTGCGGCAACTCGAGTTACAATATTGATACATCGCATTGATTCTCGTTATATGGCAGGCAAGTTTGAACATCGCTGCCATGGCATAAACTTGTCACGTCTTCTGTCTGTCTCTCTACCCAATAAGTGAGGCGACACGATCCCAAATGGTGCCATTGTTGGCGTTGTTGGACATCGACGAGCGATCCGAAAACTCGCTTGAGCCATGGTCTTTAAACCCCGCGGGGCTCGCCGTGCCCCGCCAATCCGGGCTGCCAGCTTCCATTTCTTTCTGGTTGTTGGTGCCACCAAAGTTGGTGCCACCAATATTTCCGTTGGCGCCACCACCACCTTTCCCGTTGTTGCCCGAAGGGCCACTATTATAGCCACCACTTGATGATGACGGCAAATAATTCTTGAAATTCCTGGAGCTACCGCCACCGCCATGGCTCGCGTACGGAGAGTCGCTCATTCCGTACCGCGTGCGCTGCACGTCATGGTACGGATGTGTGCCATTGTTGATCATCGATGCGTAGTTGCGCTTCTCCGCTTCGGTCAAAACCTCCACTTGATGGCGCCACACCACGACTTGTTGGCTCAAACTTTCCACTTCTTCGGAATGTTCCTCAGCAAGTTTCTGTAAATATTCTTCGTGTTTACGCTGCATTTCGTTCAGCGAGGTATCCAATTGCTTTTGCATTTTGCGCTCGGCCAACCGATTGGCATTTTCAATGGATTTGTTGGATTCTTTCACGAGTTTTTCTTCATGTTCGGCGATTTTTTGGACAGCATTGGCATGCGCACGCTCCAAGAGCTTCTGATTGTCCACTTTCTCACTGGCCAATTGGTCTTGCGAAGCCTTGAGCTGTTGCTTCAACTGGTTTCGATCCAATTGCGAATCCGCGGCTTCTTGCAGCAACTTAGAGATCCGATCGCGCTGTTCTTGCAGTTGTGTCTCATATTTTGCGCGCTCTTTCGCTGCTTGCAGTTGTTGGAGCCGCAATTCCCTGTTGGCATCTTGAAGCGTCCCGATTTCATTGCGGATCGAGGCATTCTCGACAAGTGCCAAGTGCAAATTGCTACACAAATCGACTTGAGCTTCCGAGACGCAGTCCAAGCCACTGTCAAAAGTTCTCGCGGGATCATGGCGAGCTGGAATCGACGAACCACGACGATGAGGATCCGCCACGGGGTCTTGCTCAAAGAGCTCAGTTTCCAAGAACGGACTGAAATCTACAAGTACAAGTGCAGTAGAACAGTACGTTTTAGTAAACGATTCATACCACCGCCTCTTGGGCGGCTAGAAACCACAGGTTTTGATTACCTTTGAACCAGCGGAAGCACACGGACGTAGGACGCGATGCCTTGGTCAGCATCCGCATCACATCGACAAATTTCATGCCAAAGGTGCTCTCATTGTTCACGGAAACCAGGATAAATCCTTTCACGAGCCGCTTTTCACTGCCCATGTGGCCAACGTGGGATGAAAAAAACTGCAACAAATATACACAAGCACAAAAGTCAGATACAAGTCAGATACAAATCAAACAGCCCCACTTCCTCAAAAGACAAAGAACGCACCACGGGTGGGATCTCGAGCATCGCGGCTTCCACGTCGCGCAGCTTACACGCACCAAGTGCGATGCCCAGTGGGCCAGTTGGAGTGCTCCAAACACCTTGTCCTCTTCGTTGGTCAAGTTTCTTCCATTCTTGGTGGTGGTCATCTTGCGCGTCGCTGTCGTCCAGCAGCAATGCATCGCCCGCGAGTGCCTTGCGACGCATGCGAAGCTGGTGGAGCAACGACTGCGAGAGAAACGAGAAAAACCCACGCGAAATGATATCTTGATACTCGCCACCGACATCATCCCACGAAAAAATCTCATCGACTTGGTTGTTCAAGAGCAAGTGGTGGTCAACGGTTTCTCCTCGCCTGCGCCCAAAGATATCCGAAAACACCGAGCCAAAGATGCCAGTCATCGAGGGCGTCGCGGACTTGCGTGCGTCGACTGTGTAAAAACGTTTTTGCGCTGAGGAATCCACGGAGGCAGAGCTGCTAGGCGCACGGTTGGCTGGCGCAAGAGACGATCGACTGGAAGTATTAGTAGTCGAGAGCGCGGTGGCCGACGCAGAAGAGGACGTAGTGGAGAGCGGTGTCATGCCACTCGCCACGGTGTCGATGCTGCCGCGGTACGTGGTCGCACTGGACTCGCGCCGTTGGCGGTGCTTCTCACTCATCATACTGCTGCTGCTGCTTGGCCCGCCCAGGGCATCGCCTGCATGGATATACACACTTCGTCCACGCGATCGTCGTTGGATATGCGGGTTGTACACAAACCGCAGCCGCAGTGGCATGCCCGATGTCCGCAAATGGGCCAGCACTTTGTCAAACGCTTCGTCGGCCACGTCGACGCCATTGATACGCACCAGCTTCGAGCCAATATTGAGCATCGCAAGGTTCTTGTCCAGCTCCGTGGCGTCGCGTAAAAAACCACTGACCATTGCACCAATGAATTTGCCTTCTTGTTCATGGCTCGCGGTGAGTCTGAGCCCCAAGCCTGCGCTTGTTTCCAGTGACGAGCGCAACTTGGACGGGTACACCGGTGCCTTGGTGAGTTGCAAATTGATTTCTTCCATGGCGTACGCAAACGATGGCATGCCACGGAACACATGTGGGAACGGCAAGTTTGCACCGGCCCATAGAAAACTTGCCAAGATCATCGCTGGCACGGCTTCTTGGGAATTGATATCACAGTTTGGATCCTGGAAGACTTGTTTTTGAGCACAGTACGTCTGTGTGTTGTCGATAACACCAAGCAGCCACCCATGGAGTTCCACAAGGCGGTCTTTGCACGATTTGGCCGAGAAAATCTTCATGTACGCTTGCGATAACCGTGGCACGACCATGGAGCTGAGCAATTCCGATGAATGCGCAACGTATCGCTGGAAATGGCTGTAGCGGCGGTAGACCTTCCACCTGTGTTGACATATCCATTGGTTGTGTTGCCGTCAGTATGGATACCGTGGCTTCATGGAGAAATGGACAAAGGGGGCAAACGTACGTCTTCTTGTCGCCGTCGCTCTTGCCCATGGAACACTCAAACACATAGCTTATAACCCACCATATCAGCTGTCAGTCTTGTGCAATTGTCGTCTACAGCATCTACTTTACGAGTTTCATACTCACATGTCAACATCATCTGGTGTGCGGTAGTAACCTAATGGCTTCACCACGATGGGTTGCGTGGCCACCAAGTCGACGATATGGGCCCATTCTTCGATCACTGTGAACGCGCGGTTCACTTCATGGAGATGCGGCCGCGGAAGCTTCAGCGTCTTGCTGATGCTCTCTACCAGCACTTGCGCCATGGAGATCTGTAGATTTGCTTGCTCTTTTGTCTTGGAAAACGGAATCCAACTGGACACAATTTCTGATGGCGTTGACTCTCGCTCCACTTCCGCACGCCAGGGCTCCTTGCTGAACTTGCAAAAAAGGCCAACGCGCTTCCGCTTCTTCTTCTTCGTTCTTGTCTCGACGCAAGAGGTCGACGTCGAATACGTCCAATGACAGCGCTTCGCTGGTTGGCACGTTTGTTCCGCGTCGATTCCGGATGCTGATTTTCGAAGAAAATGCAAATTTGAAACAAACATTTTTGGGGGAAGGAGAGTGCGAACTTAACAAAGTGTCCAGATGCGTAATTTGCGCATAGTTGACTCACCGGTTTTCGAACCTCAACTCACAGCGCCAACGTCAGTCTGATTCTGATTCCCGCTGCACACACACTTACAAAAGTCAAGTTGACCGTCCATCGAACTCTATTGCATGGGCAGGGATGCTGTCTTCTCGTTCACATCATTGAGGTTCAACACAATAAAACAGGAGTTCCATTTCCAGCATGCGGTTATTCCAAGAAAGAATTTCGCAACCAGGTTTGTGTGTGAACGGAATACATCCGCCACCAGTTGCCGTTTGGTCCCAACGGCAGTGCCAGGTGACGCCGTCCAAAAAAGCAAAAAGAGAGGGACACAATTTTTGTTTTGAGGTTTTTCCCCCCACCAGCATGCTTCTGGCAAGCTTCGTCACTTTCCTTGCTGGGGCGCTGAGACAAGGTTTTAAGGTTTTTCCGTCGATCCCGCCAGAACTGGACGACAACGTGCCGAAGCAAAGCACTTGCTTTGTGCTTTTTTGATGCCGCTGGCCTGACATTTTCCCTTCGTGATTGAGGAACTTTATCAGCACCGCCCAAGCGCCGCGACAGAGAAATTCTGTGACACCACCCCAGTGCGCCGCCTCACTTGTTCATTGACCAGCACGCGCAGTTAGCTCACCACCAGCGCCGCAACCAACAGCCAACATACCTTCAAATCATCAGCAGGTCACTCGATAATACCGGTGCGCTCGTTCTCTCTCTCCCACGCGGTTCATTTCACAGGTTGGAACGGGATAAGAAGTCGATTCCCAACGGCCGCGCCCACTTCTTCGTCGTCAGTCAATTTCCACGAGTCTAACCGTCGCCAACAGAACTTTTGCTCTTCTCATTCCGAAAGTTGGAATCAAAATCCAAACAAGCCGAGCGAATAAGTTTTCCAGCCAACAACCAACAAATCTTCCAACTCCATCCACCCCCACAAGAATCAAAATGGATTTCTCAGCATCGGAAGCGGATGTGGACATGGCGATCCACGACGACGCGCTCTTGGACATCAACCTGGCGCAGCACTATGCATCAGCCAACCCATCGCTGATCGGCAACGGCCTCGCCGATGCGTTTATCACTGGAATGATTCCAGGAGTCGCGCCAATGGGCGCCAACCAGCAGCAGCAGCACCTCCACCACGGCGGCCATCAACCGTCGTCCAACCAAATGCACCCGCAGCAGCAACAGCAGCAGTCCCAAGGGTTCGCATCGGTGGAAGAATACGCGGCGCTCATGGGCATCAAGCTGGAAGGCTCGCAGGATGATCTCCAGCCCGCATCCATGGGCCATATGCAGCCGTCCATGAACAACCAGTTTAACGTGCAAGCCACGCCCGATCCGTCCAAGATCCAAGCGAATGCCGCGTATTTTGAGAATTTGTACCGCGAACGGGTGGGCTTGATGAACGGCGATGTGAACAACAACATCACGTCAATGACGCTGCCTGCAGGAGTGGGCAGCGGCATCAACACGGCGAATATGTTTGTGAACCCACAGGCGAATGGCGGAGCCCACCACGCGCATAACGCCGGTGGCGGCGTCTACGATCGCTCGACCGAATTGGCGTTCAACCAGATGAACCATCGCATGTACGATCCAACGTCCGGCTACGCCGGAGCGGGCGCGCCTGTGGCAGTCGCGATGCAGCAGCAGCAGCAACATAAACCAGCGACCCACCGCATCGTGCAACACCCCATGCACGATCTCGGTGCACAGACGCTGTCGCCCGAGTTGCTCTCTGCGATGATCAAGAACAACAACACCAACAACAACCAGACCATGCATAACGCATACGGCAAGTGGCCGTCCCACTTGGACCACGTGACCGAGTCATCCTACGCGGATTCCGAAAACCAAAGCGAAGATGAACGCGCCGCGCTTCTCAAAGAAGAAAAAAGCCGCGAACGCAACCGGGACCATTCGCGCAAGTCACGGTTGCGCAAAAAAGAATACGTGGAAAACCTCAAACAAGAAGTGCAACAATTGCAAATCTACCAGCAAATTTGTGAACACAGCCAAGATTTGATCGCGATGATCACGTCCGATCCAAAAGCGCTTTTCATGTACACATCCGCATCTCATGGGCGCGTGCTGGGCTTCCAGCCACACCATTTGCTGCCAGGACAAACAAGTTTCCTGGATCTGGTGCATCCCGTACGTTTGTGGACTTTGTGCTAATCGTCCAGTTAGTTTAGTTTTCGTTTGCTAACACCCAGCTTTTTTTTTTTTTTTTTACCTGCAGGAGCAAGTGGCCGAAGTGCGAGCAATTTTCCAGAAATTCGATAACGTTGGTGACTCTCATCGATGTACGTGCGATTCGGCATCGTCGATGCTTATACTTTGTATTAATCTCGTACTGGTCCACTCACTGGTTGTTGTTTGTTTTTTTTGTTATGCGTGACAGTCCGTTTCCGGATAAAGACAATCGAAGGCGAGATTTTCAACGCCGAGACGGCTGCGCGAATGGCCGAAACGGGCATTGTATGCTCCACGCGTGTGGATCGACACATCTAACGACCAATCGGGTCCGGGAGGACAGTTAGATACATGGAGAAAGGAGAGCGAAAATGGGGGGAGGGGGCCGTTTGGGTTTCGGCATGATCCGCGCAAGAAAAAAAAAAAAAATGGTGATGCCGTCGGTCCACAACAAGACTGTCGTGAAATGAACAGAAAATGATACAGTACTTCGAAGTACAAAAGTAAAAGCCATAAAACATAAACATAAATGCACACAAGATACACTACAAATGCGACGACTTGGCCAATGACCACGACCGTACATTCATCATGGCCATTGATGGCGGCGAACTTGAAGTGGGCGGAGTTGCCAAAGTCATGGCTCATGAAAATCAACTGCGGTGAGTTGGGAAATCTTTTTCGCAGCAATCCGAACCCACTGGTTGTCTGTCAGAATTTATTCAACAAACTGAAACGCAGACGCTGGCGTGCGTGTGTGTTCAGTTGAATTCACTTTGAATCGACTCAGATTCTCTCAGATATTATACTTGAACTGTGGGCGAATGCTCGCTGCACTGAACTGGAGTGTCCTTTCACAGATTGCAAAACAAGAAGAATAAAAAATCGAAGATTTTGTATCTGGATACCGGTACACACGACCACCACGATGTGAAGGGCATTCCGGATGCAATTACCTGTGATGATTCTCCAGACGGCGTGATATTCCAATCCGCATGTTGCCATCGTCCACTCCCCTACGCCGCCAACAACTTTTATCCAGTCTTCGTAACCCCGACATGGTCCAGAATTCTTGTGTTTTCAGCTGGTGCCAAAAAAGAAAAAGATGGATCATCAGCTCCTTCTGATTTTCGCACCAGCTGCATGGTTGCCGATCTTCGCGTGTTGTGGCGCTACTGCAGCGCGATCAAAGCTCCAAGATGGGGAAGATTTGAGCAACTCCAGTTGCCAACGAAATGGGCCATTTTCTTACCTATTTCCTAGGGTAAAATAAAATAAATATTCGGCCCAAGTACTACGGCCAAGTATTCAGCGTCCAAGCTCGGTGATGGAGATGGTGACTTGCAGCCAGTGTCGAAAGTCTTTTACCATCAGAAAAAAAAAAGTTAGCATCACAAAAATGGGGGGAAAACATTATACGTCATAAACACATACCCTTCTCAAACGATAGGGTTCATGCCAACCTGACTTGGCTCCGCAGGCCGCAGGCCGAGGATTAAGGTTCATACCCACCTACTTTGACTCCACAGGCCCCAGGCCGAGGATTAAGGTTCATACCTAATCGACCAAATACCCTAGGGTTTGGCTGGTTCAGGCTGGGCAACAGTCTAAGAAACCCTTCATCGTCTATGTTTTAAACCTAACCCTGTCGTTATATTGGCCGATGTCCCGGCAATGTGTTGCGATGGTAAAACCCCATTTTGTGATGTTTTCTTCCCAAATATATAATGTTTTCTACCCGCTCTCGCAGCCAGTCCAGGTGTGTAAGGCCGGGTCACTGTACCTCGACAGGCGACAACCTGCTGATAAAGTTTATCAACACCTCGCGGCTGCGTTTGATCAGCTTTGCACGAGTCAAGGCGAGTTTTGCTTGCTGGCCGCTTCGGATTCGGTGCCACAGTGGTATGGCGGCCTCTACAGTATCGATGCAGGGTTCATGAACTTCATGTGATTGCGGTAACTCGGCGCGCCATCGTCTCAAAAAGATTCTGGCGCAACCATTTGGAACACGACCACTCTGGATTCTTCCTCAACCAGGGTTGACCGCGATCCATCGTCCAGTGTCTCTGGATTCCAGAGACGTGTATCCCACCAAAATGAAGAAAACTCGGACGACCCGCTCGGCGTCCCCATTTCTCGCGTCGTCCAGCACCCACACGATCTGCCACACAGCCAAGCCACACGATGTCTCCGCATCGTCCACAAGCCATTGGCCCATGGTCCACAGTGGACTGCGGACCAACAACATCGCGTCCACATCCGCATCCACAGTCGTCATGGTCCAGGAAGACGGCCATTGTGAGCTCTCGCTGGACGGCGGCAGCTCCCGACACGATGCGCTCATGCTGGACTACCAAGGCACGCCCGTCATGGGCGGCGGTGGGCCTCGGTACGTCGCCGGCAACGCGTTCTTCAACTACCAGCTGTACGGCGGCATCCGCAAAGGAGGCTCCGTGAGCTTCCTCTCGCCTTGCTACCGCGGGTACGCGCTCGCAGCGTTTCTTTCCGGGTACGTGTACGTCGCCGTGATGTATTTATTGACCAAGCTGCCCGACGACGCGCTTTCTCTGGAAAAATCCACCTACATGAAAGGCATGCTGTCTCTTCAGTGGACCGTCGTGCTGCTTGTCGGTGTCGTCTCCGATGCCTTTGCTCCTTTTGGGCTGCGCCGCAAATCGTATATCATCGCTGGATGGAGCATCTCCAGCTTGTTATGGCTCGCTCTTTTCCTGTTGTTCCAGTTTGGATCGCCATCGCCACCACCGACTGTGACCATCGCATTGATCACACTGGCGTTCTTGTTCCTCATCATCGCGACCAATGCACTGGATATCCGGATCATTGAACTCTCACAACAAGAAGAGCTTCAGTTACGTGGGCGGCTTCTTGGCTCGTACGAAATGCTACGGATCAGCGCACAGCTGGTGATGCATGCGGTCATCGCGCTCATTGTCACGCCGGACAAAAAAACCTTTGATATCCACTTGCCGTTCCGTGTGGATTACGTGTTTCTCCATCTTGCAGTGGTCTGTGCACTGCCCATCTACTGGCTCCTCCACAACGCCGAAGAAACCAACATCCACCACCGCAACCATCATCCAAGCGCGCAGGGCACCGGATGTATCTCCTCGTCCTCCACCACCGCAGGCTCGATAGCTGCTCCCCCGTCAGCTCCTCTTTCTCATCCAGCAACCACCCATTTCCGGATGACCTGGAAAGAACTGTGGAACTGTACGCAACAAAAAGTCGTCTGGCAACTCATGGTTTTCAACTGCTTGGTGTTTTTTTTTGCTCTTTTTGAGATCCAAGATACCCGTCGTGCCGTCCAATTTTGGTGTAAAGAGTCGTCTCTCGTGAGGCTCGTACGGAACTGTGTTGGTGATGCCGCATTCGTCATTGCCATCTTTTTATGGCGCACATTTGGCATCAATGCCAACTGGCGCAAGCTCACAGTCTGTGCCATCTTGTGCTACGCCATCTCCTTTTCCATCACCTCGTCACTCGCTATTTACGATATTGTGAGGGGCTCGTGGCTCACGACACTGGCATGGATGGCACGTGCGCCTCTTCGTGTGTTGATGTTGCTGGCAGCGTTTGTGCCATGTATTGAGATCGCGCCCGCGGGCACCGAAGGCACGACGTACGCGCTTCTTGCCGTCACACAAAGTATTTCCAAGGCGCTAGCAGGTGAAATCTCCAAAGTGATCGTCGACCACTGGCATTCCATTGAATTCAGCTATAAGGCGCTTCAAGAAAGCTCTCGGCAAACGCAAAATGCGCATTTTTGTGCACTGGTGGCCATGATGGCCATCGTTTTGAGTGTGTTTTTGTGGTTGTTTTTATTGCCCCAACAAAAACTGGATGCGCAACAATTGCGCGTGTATGGTGGGTACAGTACGCTGCCTGTCGTGCTCTTGAGTGTGGGCTTTGCCACCGCATTCCCATACGTATGCTACCTCCAAATCTCCCAGATGAACAAGTAGTTTTTGGTGTTTATTTGTTTTTGTTTTTGTTTGAAAGTATTTTTTTATTTTATTTTTTATAGTGCGTGTTAAACTGGAATTAATATTAGGGGAAAAAACAATGATTTTTTTTTTTTTTTTTTATGGTTTACTGCAGCACACTACGGTTGCAAAGCACGCCCTCACCACACTACACTGTGAGCGCCTCAACCAACAAAAAAAGAAATGAAAAGAAATGAAATAGATCATGAAACACCCCGTCAAATATGGTTTTGCCGACGTAAATGCGGTATAAACCCTAAAATACCTCTTTCTTTTTGTGTTAAGCATTCTGACGACTTCGAAAGGTGTAAAACGGTCCATTACGACTGCGCGACCAGCGTGTACACCAGGCCTGCGATCCTTTTCAATGATTTTTTCGTGGGCATCCCCATCTCCGCAAGATCAATCGTGGCATTTTGTTGATAAATGCCATTTGTTTCACTCCGGAAAAAAATCCACGCATAATAATTCGTCACAATACCACAAACGACTTGTTCTTGGCTCACATCAGCAAGCGCCTCCAATGCCAAGAGACACTGGGCCATGGCTTGGCCCATTTTGTCTTTCTTGGCTTCCACAATACCAATTTGTTTCCCATTCTTATTTCCACGATAAATCACAAAATCAAAATGGCCATTTACGGATACTTGGTTGCCATTTATCTTTTGATGGACAATCAGTCGCGTATTTTCAAATAAAGTGGTGACATAGGCTAAAATCGGTGCGATCAAAAACGGCCTCTTGGTTTCGTCTCCCCACACGTAACCAAAGGCAGTGGTAAAGCGTTGGACACACGCGTACAGTGCGTCGACGTGGTCTTTTGCAAGAGGCGTTGGTTGGAAAGTATGAAGAGGAAAGGGCTTGATACTATAGCGGTACAGAGGCTCGAGCTCGTAATTCCACTGTACCATAGAAACGTCCTCTTGGCCCTCCTCCTCCGCTTGGTGCTCCTCCTCATCTGACGTTGATCTCGTGTGGCTGGTGGCTCTTTCTTGGATCAATGCATTGAGCGACTGCCGTCGTGGGCGTGTATACACAGGCGTTGCTGTTGCTTGGGGCTGTTGTGGCTGTAGCTGTGGCTGTAGCTGTGGCTGTAGCTGTGGCTGTGTGGGCAGCTCCACGAGCACGTTGATTTCAACTTCCATCTCCTTGGCCGCCATGCTTTTTTGACTCGTTTTTCTTCTTCTTCGAAAGTCGAATGAGAAGACCTCTCACGATCTGAGACCAAGCAAAAGAAGAAAAGAAAAGAGATTGATGGGCCCTATGGGGATAGTAGTATTATTATTATAGGTAGACCTGGAACTCGCTTTCTACAAAACGGATCGCATCTAAGCGAAGCATGGGTTGCCGCTGAGCGTTGATATCCATGACACCTACACACTCAATGCGGTCTTGCTTGTGGAGAAGCCTCAGCAACGCATCCAGCGAGAGCTGATGACCACCACCACTCAGCAGCGTCCAGCGACTCAGACGATCTGGATCCAGGGAGACTTGTAAATGGTCGTGGAACAACGATTTTGATGGCGACGAGGAGGACGAAGACGAAGACGACGGAGCGATGGAGAGAAACGATGGGCCGGTGGTAAAGCGACGCAAGTGCTGGACGACGCCTTGCACGCGGACGCGGCTGCCCACTGGAAGCGCCTTGGCCTCCTTGATCAGCATGGCTGGCGCAGCGATGGCTGCTAAGGATGAAGTGGACTCGTACCACGAAAAGTCTTGTTCCAGCAGTTCTCTCAATTGGAGAGCGTGGTGTTTCTTTTGGGCATGTGGATCCATGGCCGATTCAGTAGTCGTAGTACCCTTTCCTTCGTCTCCGCCTTCTTTGCCCTCTTCTTCTTGGACGGCACGTGTGGTTGTCGTCGTCTTGCACGAGTACACAAAGAAAGACGTGCTGGGATTTACATCATAGGAAATGTGGGTACTTGTAAACACAAGCCCGAGCCGTTCGTTGGCTAAAAACTCGGGTTTGCGCCAGTCTTTGCGCGACGTCACGCTGATCAAATGGCCACCCATGCTTTTCGTGAGCTGCACGAGTTGCTGGAAAAACTTGCTGCATGTTCTTTTTGGCTGGTCACGTAAACAGCGGAAAAGGAACAAAACGTCCACGACACAGTCGATTTCAAAAGACGGATCCAGGTGTTCCAGTGGCTCCAGGACGGTTTGGTATCCAGCACTTGACTCATCGTCTGACTGGCACTGGATGGCTATACTACGAAGCCGAGCCACGACAGCCGATGATGGAGAAGAGATCTTGACCACGTCCACCACCAGCGATCCTGTCTCGTTGTTTGACTGCGTTGGAGTGGAAGAATAAGGCGCTTGTAGAGTGTAGAGGTTGCGGTACCCCTTCGTGAATAAGAGATCCACGAGCCGTTCGTGCGGGTCGCGGCGATCAAGGCGCAGCCCTAGCACGAGCACATTGGCTTTGTAGTTGCTGCCAATGTCCTTGGCGATTTGCGTGGCCGCTTGGTCCAGTTGCACTGGCGTCATCTCCGATGCTGTGGATGATGATGCTGATGTTTCTGATGCAGTTGCCGTCCTCGCATGCGGCCCCTTGCTTGCGTCGGCAAAGTTGGCGTCGGTGTCCTTACATAGCAGATCATGGACCACGTGGATCGCACTCGCTGGCTTCTTGGTCTTCTTCTCCGTCTTGCCATCAGCGTCGCCCTTCTGCTGCTGGTGCTCGCTGCTGTTGCTGGTGCTCCCATAGTCGGCGACAAGCTCTTTCCGCACGCAGCCTTTGACATCGGTCGCACTGTGGTCCACAGCCAGTAGAGTCGTCCGAACAAAAGAAGTGGAAGGAGATCCACGCGCTCGAGGATCAATCCACACACGAAGCTATGCAGTCACACACACACAGACAGCAGTAGTCAGTGGTGGTCTGGTCCAAGTGTAGTGTACTACCAGTGATTGTAATAGCAGTCACAGTACCTCTCTGTGGTCGGAAAGGATGCTGAAATCATCGTACACAATATCCGGTGGCTTGCCGAAAAGCTCTTCTTGTTTGCCGTACCAGTTGCAACAGGGCATCGTGACCACACCGACGATTTGCTGCGCATCCACTGCGCTCAGCGCCTGTGCGAGGGTCACGTGGGCGTGGATGAGCACGACCACAGCGCGCTTCAAGCGGATGCGGACGTTTTCAATTTTGTTGCGGATCACCACCAGGTTGTCAATCGTGGCCCACCCATTGGACGACTATCCATAGAGAGACACGGTTGGTAAGCTTGGCTACCGGTGGAGATAGAAAGACAGAGAGATAGACAGCGACACACACTCACATCGCAAGGCTTCATGGCTGGATCGATGGAGTAACACTTCCACTGCTTGAGCCGGTACGCAAACATGGCAGCCGAGCGAGCTGTTGGTATATACACAGTCAGTATAAGAAAGGCTCATACATGTATATGCATACGTACGTGTATTGCCGTCTCCAACGACCACGATGCCATCCGCGAACTGCTGGTCACTGGATGATGATGTGCCAGCAGCTCCACCGCTCAAGAGCTCCTCGTTTGGGTCTTGGATGAGATACCGACGCACAGCGTTGAAGAGGCCCATGCTCTATCATACCATACCCAAGTATATATGATCAGTGCCCAAAAGACCCCCCATCCAGTGACGTTAAGAGTCGCCATCAAACCTCGGTGATCTCTTTGGCATCTGGGAAAATTTGGTGCTCCAGCAGCCGTGGCGCGCATTGCAATTTGCGGACAAACTCATCCAGGTACCGTAGCGATACGGAACTGGATAGCGCGCCGACTTGGGGGGTGTTTGCCAGTGGTTGAGCTGCTGCTGTGGCGTCTCCATGGGACGCGCGCTCCGATGGAAGCCGCCATCTCGAGACGTGTTGCTCGGCCATTTTTGGTTGCCTTTTTTGGGAAAGGAATGGTGTGGTGGGCGAGGGGTTACACTAGGGTTACGCTACGCAAGTGTACCATATTTGTGGTACAAATGTCCCTCGTTCTGCAATGAAACAAGGAACACTCTATCGAAAGATCGCACCTCTTCGAGATCGCCAAATATCGGAGCTCGTTATGGAATCACTTCCAGATTTTTTCACGATCAACACGATCAAACGAACACCAACGAGACCGAGAACCTTAGCAGTTTCCATGTTGCGAATCGCTGTTGTATTGCTGCTCGCTGTGCAAGTACTGGCTGCGCAAAGCGTGGAGGCGCGAGGAGGCGCCAAGGTCGCGGCGGCAGGAGGAATGGCCGGGCGGCCAATCAAGACGTTCTCCTTGGAAGGCGGCGGTGCAGGTGTTGATGGAGACTTTGAGTTTGATTTGGATATCTCATCCAAGAGGAAGCTCCAGCAGATGCACGAGCAGTTTGATGATGAGGAGGAGGAGGAAGACATTTTGTTGGGTGGCAAGCCGAAAGCCCCCCGCGACTTGAGCTCTGTACGTCGACTACCACATCTACTTATCATACCGTGGACGCTGACTGGCTGCTATTGTGAACTTGTAGAAAATTGTCGCATCTGGCATGAACTATGGGCGTGGTACTCGGTATGTCACGACGACAATCGTCGCGCCAGGCGAAGCGCTTTTCTCGGTGCCGTTCATGGAGATCATGTCCATGAACACGGCTCGCCAAGGACGCGTCAAGGCCTTGTTGGATGCGAACCCAACGCTTCCGTCGTCGGTCGCGTTGGCTTTACACCTGTTAGAAGAACAGTTCAAGGGTCCATCGTCTCGATTCTTTGAGTACATCCAGTCCATGCCGACGACCCATGCGATGAACAGCACCATGTTCTACCAAGACCACGATATGGAACTGCTTCGTGGTTCCCACTTGCTGCGCTTGACGCAAGGGCGGATCCAAGGCATGGGCAACTTTTACGATGCGCTGGTCGGACCCGTCACGTCTCTTGCACTGGACCCGCCACTGTTCGCAAAAGAAGAGTTCACCAAGCAGAACTTTGAGTGGGCCATGGGCACTGTATGGGCACGCGCGTTTTCACTCACAGATGATGAAAACGACGTTGTCATCGCGCCGATTCTGGATACCATTGGCTTGTGTGGGGAGGACGCTTGCCACAAAAAGAACCAACTCGTCTGGGACACGCAAGCGCAACGGGTTATCGTGTACGCAAACCACGAATACAGCGCTGGAGAAGAAGTGCTCCTGGATCTTCAAGCCGACAAGGCGTCGACGTTGTTGATGCTCAACCACGGGTTTGCAAGGTCGGAGCCGCCGAGTTCAAAGGAAGTCGAGACCATGGACATTTCCATCTTCCTGGATCCGAATGATGCGCTTCTCTCGGTCAAGAGCCATTTGCTGGAAAGCCACAATTTGAGCATGAACGGCAGCTACGTGCTTCGGGACAAGAGCGAGCAGCTGGACTCGCAGCTGGTCAAGTCGCTCAAGCTCAAGCTCTTGGTCGCGGCCGAGCTGGACAAATACCATACGCTTTTCGCAAGCACCGAACAAGAAGATGATGGATCGTATCCGATCGTGAGCTTGCGCAACGAGTACGTGTTCACACGCGCGCTTGTTTTTTCGTGCAAGAACTTGCTGGCCGAGTACCCAACGACTTTGGACCAGGACCGCGCACAGCGCGACGAGCTGGAGAAGAGATACCGCACGCGCCGCAGTGGTGGAGCTGCTTCCACAGATAGGAAGCTCCAGATCTTGCGCGCGCTGGTCATTGAGAAGGAGATCCTCCATCATACGATGCAGTTGGTGCTCAAGCAATGGGAAGAACTGCTGTTCCAAGCGGATCCCAGTGCGTTTGTGTGAGGAAAGATGACAAGAAAGATGGATACACTGTGAAGGTTGCAGGAATGTTGTTTGAAAATATATGAGGAACATTCGGACAACATTCGGACATGGATCTCTTAGTTTGTGTTTGAAAGGGTGCACATCAAAAAAAAAAAAGGGACTCAAAGATGCGGCGACTGCGGGTTTGTATGCGTGTCTTCTGGCTCATGGCAGCATCCATGGTGGTTGTGGCGCATGCAAGCAACGGGATCAGTACTGCACAGCGCAGCAGCGCCTGGGCATTCGAGACGTTTGTCGATCTCTCGAACGCGGACGGCGAGCTCTTCCAGGCGGAGCTGCGACGGCATTGCTGCCATGCGATCCCAACGACAGCTGCGCGATTCTGGTACGATGCACGAGCGCGCCTGTGCATGCAACTGCACGCGAGTATGGGCGCGCTAACACACAGAGAAGCGTACCTTGAGAGAGAGAGAGAGAGAGAGGGAGAGTGAGAGAGAGAGAGAGAGAGCTCATGCTTGTACATTGCGCATGTCTTGTGTCCTTTTCTGTAGTGATGAGTTCCAGATTCCTCAGACCGATTGCACGCGACTGCACCAGTTCATGCAACAGCAAACCACCCAACAGACTGCGATTTGTGACTGCCCCTTAACAAGCAACGCCAATAGCAGCAGCAGCAGCGGTAACAGCGACGGCGACCGTATGAAATTGGGCACGGTTGGCTTGAATGTGCTCCACACCGAGCAAGAGAACCGGAAACAAACCATCAAATTCGCAATCCATGAAGGCGATTTCAATGCGGGCTTAAACGACCGTGTGGATTCGATTTGTGGCCGTTTGGATCTGGATCGAAGCGTTTGTGGTGGGCTGCGCAAACTGCTTCATGACCGCGCCTTGACCATGGAGCTCACGACGGCCAAAGAGCTCTTCCGCCAGGCAGCTAAAGATCCTGTGATAATTGAGACCGGACTTCAGTCGCTTGATCGTATCGTAGCAGTCTTATTGAACCAACAAGAAGAGCTGCAACGCCAAGTCACGGAAAAGGCAACCGCATACAATCGCCTGTACTTGCAAGCCAAAGATACCAACCACAAATTGGAAAGTCGCGTGCGCAAGCTGGAGACACAACTGTTCAAGTTGCAACAGCAACAGCAACAGCCACAGCCACAAAACAGCGAGACCACAAGGAACATCTCAGCCAGCGCGGCGGCTTTTCCTCTTCTTCCTCCTCTTCCTGGTTCTCCACCCAACGCTGGCCAACAACCACGATTCGCTCCATGGTCGCTGCGCATTCCTCGCGTCCATGTCTCCAACTTGTCGTACAGCCAGTATCTGGATTTTGCACGGTCGTCCACACCTGTGATCATCCAAGGACTCCAGCAACTTCCTGGATCGCCAGGCCTGCCACCATGGACACTGGAAAATCTCTCTACGGTCTGTGGCGACGCGAACGTCACACTCAAGCAAGCCGCGGCTGCGGGTACTCCCGGTAGTATGGCTTCGTCCAGTGCTACGATGATGTGGGCAGGCATCCAAGCCGTCACCACAGCTCCGTTACGAACCTTCCTACGTGATTTCACAGTCAATACGACCACGCGACACAGCAAGAGCTGGCCCAACGGGTATGCAAATCTCTATCTCCATGACGCGAGTATCCACAGGTTTTGCCCACAGCTGCTCCATCAGTTCACCGTGCCTCGCTTTTTCGTGGACGACTTGTCGCAGTTGCTTTCCCAGTTCCCACAGAAAGACTACTGGCCGTCTTTGTTCATCGGTGGCGCGTCCACGGCGTCTGCTCTCCATGCCGACTGGGGCCACACCGCCGCGTGGATGGGGCTTTTGCAAGGCCGCAAACACTGGGCCATCGCGAGACCAAGCGCCAAGGCAGCGCTAAAGGAAGTGATCCCAAGCGATGACGTTCGGTCCGCGGGGCGGTTCCAGGCGAGTCTCCTGCTGGACGATGGCGATACCGAAGAATCCAGAGATGCGCTACGACCTGGAGAAGTGTTTGAAGATATCCTGGAAGCAGGAGAAGTGATCTTCATCCCGGCGGATTGCCCCCACCAAGTTCAAAACTTGGAACAGGTATTACTGCCGTAAAAACGGAGCAAATCTGGATTTATTAAAAAAACGTGATTTGTTTTGTTTTAGACAGTCGCCGTCGCTGTCAATTTCGTGGACCAAGCGAATGTGGCAGGCTTCCAGCAGAGCCTACGCGTCGCACGCGGGTGAGCATGAGCATCGACTGTGGCGGGGGCGACTGAGCTTATCAGTGTGTGTGATTTGTTTTTAATGTGCACCTCTTTAATATGTAGAGCGACGACGGGCGAAGACTACCGTTCCCACGTGCGCAACCTCCAAGAGATTGACACGCACTCGCAAGCAAGACGCGCTTCCATGGTGCCGACTGACTTGCCGTTTGCTCAGTTTAAACAACTGTATCAAGAACGCACAGCGATGTCTATCACATGATAATTGTATTAATATTATATACATGTCTAATAATCACCAGTCTCCTCGTGACGGGCTGCCCTGGCATCACCATTACTAGCACTCGTACGAGAAGGACCAGCTGCTGCTGTTGCGGCGGCCTTGCGCTTGGCCTCTTGGAACGCCTCCATGCCTTGGGTCCACGAGCTTTCACTCAATCCTTGTGGGCAATACGCACACACGACACCGAGCTTGCCAACATCGACGGTGTTGTAGTACTCGTTGTCAAAGAAAAGCATATCGTCAAACGCGATGCCACTTTGCTCTTGAAGTTGCGCGAAATGGACCCGCTTGTTGCGCGGGTAGATGGCTTCGTAATCGACGATACTTTGCAGCGCCTTCTTGGTCGCTTTTGGTGGTGATGGCAGCAGTGAATCGTCATCATCATCACTGTCGCTGGCGCGGCGGCCACTCAATGCGCTCACGTCCACGTCCAGCAGCTTCATGCAGGTCTTGGCCCATTGGGGCTCGGTTGTCTTGGACGCCACGGCGATCTCCGCCGTATCTTTAAACTGCGGATCCGTCTGCAAAATGCTCAGCACGGTATGCACCGCTGGGAAAAAATGCACTTGCTCTCCGCTGCGGTCGGTCACGGCGCTCGTGGTGGCATTTTTCTTGAATGGCGCGCCATCCAGCTCATACATTTCAGGAAACCAGAGCGTGAAATCCAAATCAAACACCACGAGACGAGGGATATACTGCCATTGTCTTTGCGGTTGCTGCTGGGTGGTGGTCTTATTGCCACGCGCCTTCTTGGTGTTCTTCTTATTCTTGTCACGTGGCATTTTCTGCTTTGGAATGAATTGAGCTCTTCCACCACAACAAACCGTACTTAGTGGGAAATCTGCGACTTGTGTCAAAGGCAAGCGAAACCACTGACTTCAACATCCAGCCAGCCATTCTCTTCTGAAATCCGCAGACCGAACACGAGTGGAGCATCAAGTTGAGGAAACACTCCTGGGTGTTAGTACACGGTTCTTAGCTATAAACAACTGGATACATTACTTTAATACACGTTTTTACTGCTGCTTGCACTCGGCGGGTTTTTCTTCGTCTTGTGGCGTGGCGGTCGTCAAGCGGTTGGAAATGAAATGGGACATGCGCCGTTTTGCACGTGGAGCGGACGCCACCACGGGGGCAACTACCACCACCGCTTCTGGCTCTTCGTTTTGAGAAGCGAGCAGTTGCGTGGCATCAATGTCGTCATCCTCGTCGACTTGTGACGCGACTTGAACATCTTCATCCGGGAGCTCCTCGGGCTCCTCGAGCTTCCGCTTTTTCTCGTTTATAGATACAGGGCTTGACGGTAAGGAATTTGGCGGAGGAATATTTTCTTGGTCGTTATTGTGATCGCTCTCAGGGCTGGCTGGTGAATTTGACGGCTCCCGCAGTGGCGACGGTGGCGAGAGCACCTCCACTGGTGGGCTCGCCGTGGTGGGCGACTTTGGCTGTTGTTGTTGGGAACGAAGCTTTTGGTTCTCTGCCTCAAGAGCATGGAGACTCTTGGCGAACACTTCGTGCTCTTTCTTGCGTCGCTCATCACGCAACATCCACGTATTGATTTTCTCCTTGAGCAGAACGACTTCGTTGCTGTCACTTGAGGTCTTGAGTTGCAATTGCTTCTGGTCTTGGATCAGCTTGGCGTTCACCAGCAAAAGTTCTCTCTTTTTATCTTCTTCTTGAGATTTCGCAGCTTCCAACTGGCGGATCCGTTCCGACAGGTACATTTTCGTGCCTTGTGGGGTATTTTCATTGCGTTCACGCAGTTTGTCTTCGTCACAATGGCAGCCTGCGCGTTGCACTTGCAGCTGCTTCAGCTCGTTCCGTAACACATCAAACTCTTCCATCACTTGGGCCACGTGGCTGTTCATCTCTGGGGAAAAAGTTGTGTTTGTCCCATGAGAATCCCATTGATTGCCTTCCCCAGAGGAATAGTGAGCGCGCTCTCGCTCAAAGAGCACGACTTTAGAGTCCAAGCGCGTCAACGCGTTCTCCAAACGGGCCACTTCTGCATCTTTCTTCATGAGATCGTTCTTGAGCACTTGATTCACCTCCATGAGCGTGCGGTTCGTGGCCAACTGAGCCTTGACCGCCTCACGCAGTTTGGTTTCTTGGCCTTCGAAGCGGGTTTTCATATCTCGATTAGCATCTTGGAGACGTTGAACCTGGTAACTCAACGAGTCGCGTTGCTCGTTCAACTTGGACTTTTCGTCCTTCAACGCTGTGGTTTCTTGTGCGAGTGCGGTCTTCAAGCTCTCTTCCCTGGCGATCGCCTCATCATTCAACAGTCCATGGCTCGCGACGTAGCCAGCGAATTCAGCAGCTGTCGAACGCTGATCGTCCATGAGTCTCTCTGCCTCCATATTGAAGCGGCTGCGCTCCTCCTCCATTGCTCGGTTGTGGGATTCACACATCGCCTCCATGTCGTCTTTCATTCTCTGCAACATTTCACATTTTTCGTCGATCACGCCAGTCATGCGGGTGATGGTATCGGCGTTCACTTGGGAGATTTGCTGCAATTCCATGTGATGGGCCTCAATGAGGTCGTAGCGTTTGGCGGCGGCGTCATCCAGTGCCATCTCGTGCGCCTTCTGCAGTTCTTTGAGTTGGCTTTGCGTCTGTTCTTCCGCCAGCCGAAGTTTTTCGTGGTAGTCTTCAGTGGCTTTCTCAGTCGACTCGCGGGATTCACACAATTGCTCCTGCAAACCATCCACAGCCCCCTCCAGGGCGGCGACTTGTCGCATTAACTCCAGTCGTTCCTCTCGAACCAAGGCAAGGTTCTCTGTCATGAGCTGGAGCTGTTCCTGGAGCAAATCGATCGACTCTTGGCTTGCAACTTGCTGAGCTGTAAGAGTCGAGACGCTATCCTCGAGTTCGTGCTTCCTGGTTGTCAAGTGCGTGATCTGATCGGTCTGGTGGTCGATTTGCTCGGATTGAATCAGAATTCTTCCGCGCGAGTCTTCGCCAGACATCGCGTAACGTGCTTCACTTTCTTGGAGTGACGCGATCGTCACGTGTGCTTCCTCAAGCTGGCTGTGCTGATGGTCAACTTGGTTCTGCAATTCTCCCATGCGAGTCACGTGGGCATCACATGTAGCGTTCAGGGCATCAATGGATTGAAGCAGCGACTGGGAATGGGCGGATGCCACTTGTCGCTCCTGCTGAAGAGCGAGTACGTCTTCATGGAGATGTGCATTGTGCTCATTGGCAATGCAAAGTTGTTGAGCCGTTTCACAAAGCGTTCGCTGGAGAGATGAGATCTCGTTTCTCGCTTGAGCCATGTCAGCTTCCATTTCCGTTTGTAGACCGCTTCTCCGCTGAATCTCCTCTTCATGGGCGTTGTTCGCCTCGGACAGGGCATTTATACGCCTCTCGGCATCTCCCAACGTGCTCCTTAAGTTGTCACGGTCCGCTGTCATGGCCTGTAAATCTTGATTACGACAGATCAGCTTGGCTTCCAAGGCAGCCACCGCATCTAAAGTTGCCATCAGCTTGGCATCCGTCTCTTTCAATAGCTCGCTGGTGTCAAAGTACTTGGTTTCGAAGGATTTCTTCATTCGGTTGAGATCCTCAATTTCGTCCGACAGCGTGTCGATCCGTTCCGACGTCGTCCCGTCAACTTGACTGCGCAGCGACTTGTTTTCATGTTCCAAGCGAGCAAGCCGTTCCATGAGCTCAGGGTTGAGCTCACTGATACCTCCAATCGACCCAGTGCCAGAGGAGGCAGCAGCCGAGCCGCCTTTGCCGTTTTGCATTTGCTGCTCCATGGTTTGCTGCAATTGATGGTTCAACGATTGCGCTTCAAACAAAGCGGAAGCCGATGACTCACATTCCAATCGTTTCGCGTCAAGGTCAGCAGACACTCGCGTGAGTTGTGCTTCCAACTGGGAGACACGGAATTGCTACACGCCAACAAACCACAGTATCCAATGTTAGAGATGCCGTGAGACATTTAATCACCACATTCAGCGCCATGGACGTACAATTGCCGTGTTGGCTTCTTTAGAATCAGTGAGCTTGCGCTGCAGTGAGTTCGTCTTGGCCACTTGACTTTCAAGGGCCAAGTTTTTCTCCACGAGTTCGCTGTTCGCTTCCTCCGTTCGCTGTTTGTGGGGCCATACAAAGTGTGTGTGTGTAAGAGAGAGGGATTTTTCAACAGCAAATAGCCATATAAAGGCTCCATACCCGCAACTTCTCCTTGGCGGATGTCAATTCTTCAATCTTGGACTTGTACTTGGCCATCGTGGCTTCCGCCTTGGCGAGTTTTTCTGCCGCTGGCCGCAGCAAATCAATCTCGTCTCGCAGTTCGTGCACTTCCTTTGCGACCGTCGTCTTTTCTTCCAGCTCAGCTGTCGCGTGGTCCAGTTCGCGTTGAAGTGTATGGAGCCGCTCGTCAAAATAGCTTCGCACGGTTCGCTCTTTCTTGAGCAAATCCATTTCGCCTTGCAATTGAAGCTCCTGAACCGTACGAAGCAAGCGCGCATTCTCCGATTCTGTTCGCTCATACTTGGTCTTGGTCTCTGTCAATTCTGTCGAAACGTGGATCTACGAACATCAAGTTAGTATCGAGTCTTCAGAACCCCAGACAACAGCCGGCCACGTACATTGTCCTCCTTGAGGATGCCGTTCTCCCTTTTCAGTCTCTCTAGTTCTGCGTTACGAGCGAGGTGGGCGGGCGACCGAGCCATTGAGGACCCAGGGGACGTGTCCGAGTTTCTTGATACTGACAACTGTTCTGACTTGCCAGGCGAGGTATAATGGATACTCTCCTGCTTTGCATCGGCTCGATCAAGAGTATGAGCAGCACCACCTTGGGTACTCGCCATATTTGCTGTCGTGCTCATCACGCGCTCGATGACCGCCATGATATCGACTTGAACCGAGTCGTCCATGCACATAATGTCTCGCACAAAGCGCGACTTGTCGTCACACTGGACAACAGCGCTCACGACAAACTCCAAGACAAGCATAAACGCCGAGTGGTGCTTGGCCTCCTCAAACGGCATGTCTTCACCCAACATCGAGCGATCCACGCCGAGGCCCACCTGAGAGAACAAATAGAACGCAGCAGGTCAGTCGTTGGTCTCCATGGACTTGGCTAACCAAACCCACAGAGTGCAGTACCCACCTCATAGAACGCTTCAAGAAGGGCAACGACGCAAACCCATTCGTTGGCTCCAAGCGCCAGTCGACGAACGACGACTTCTTCATACAGAACCGGGAATCTGAGATAGCCCGATACATAGAAACAAAAACACAAATCTGGCGGTGAGCGGCGCTCTGTTCTTTTTTCGACGTTGGCCGTCCATATGATACGTACGCTGACTCGAGCAACTCTAACAACGTGCGCGAGGGACGAGATGCGTGTGCTGCATCGCCACTCAGGCGAACATAGAACTCGAACCAAGCGAGTACACTGGTGGCTTCCTCTGCCATGTTTCCTTGCTTGACGATCGTCGGCGTTTCCCTTTCACGCCCACGTTTATTTACCATCATTCTGATGCAGTGTTTTCTGCGCGCCAAATTTCAAAAGTGGTTTGAAGTTGTTGGGAATTTTTGAAAAATACATTTCAAACCGACTATGTTAGAAACAACAAGGCTGGATTTGTATTCCACAGTGAAGGATATTTCGAACTATATCTGTTATGGTTTCTATTGGTTGGAAATATTTGTGGAATCGGTTATATTTCGGCTCGATGAGAAAATCCCTCAAAAGCCAACAGCAACCCTCAATCAGAAGACATCACCTCGCCACCACCAAGCTCGCTACAAGCGCATCCATAAGTAAGGCAACAAAAGAGTGCGAAGAGGAGGCAAGATGGAGGAGAAATGTTTACGCAACATGAGCTGCAAGTGCCGCCTCTGCGCGGGCGAAGATATCTCGATGCTTCTCAACATCACCAAGAGTATTTCGTCCAACATCAAATATGAAGGTGGCGAGGACAGTGCCATGGAAATGGAACCACCCGCGCCAATGGGGCGCGGCGTCGCCAACTCACCTCCTGTGCCAGCGGCGAAAGGAGGTGTCGCGAACTCGCCGCCCGTGCCAGCAGCAGCGAAACCGATGGGCCCTGCGCCACCCGCTCGCTTCGCCCAAATGCGCCAACGTCAACCCATCCAGAAGAGCTCGGTTCCCCAAGACGAACCCATGGATGTATCGCAAGATGATGTGACAATGACGGATGCATCGATTCCTGCCGCAGCGACGCACATGCCAGTGATGCCGCCAGCCCCTCCTATGCAAGTGCGAGTGCCAGGACCTCCAATGCCCGAATACTTGGACGCAGAGATGGCTTCTGTGCCGACGCCTCCGCCCAAAATGGCGGCTCCTCCACCGATGCTATCTGAATTTGCGCCGATGGCGGAAGATGGTGCACCACCTGCCTCGGCGGCTCCAAGTGGTGAAATCCCGCCTATGGATACTCTGCTGACGCAACTCGCAGACAAAAACTGGAAAGTGCGCAAGGAAGCCTTCGAGCATGTCAGTGCACTGTGCGAAAAGCCCGGTACGCGCGCGGATGAGGTGTCGCCACTGTTGGAGACCTTCAGCAAGATGTGCGAGGACGCGAATGCCAGTGCCATGGAGGCTGGTGTCCAGGCAGTCCTCTCGTACGCGCAACGTATTGAACCGTTCCACAAAGGAATCGTTCCAGGTGTGATGAAGCGGGTCGTTGACAAGGGTTTCGCTGGCCGCCCGGGCACCGTCAAGCTGTGTGAGGAGCTCGTGTCAGCATTTATCGAGGCTGGCGCGGCAGAGGAAACTGTTGCGGCTTTGATTGACGGTACCAAGAACAAGAAACCAAAAGTCCCACCAGTATGTGCGTCGTGCATGCTTGAGGGCTTGAAGGCATTTGGCCCACGTGTGATCCCGGTGCAAACCGTCAAAGCCTCCTTGCCGACGCTCTGTGAATCGACTGTGAACGGTGTGCGTCCGATCGCACTCAACATTTTGGCGGAAATCCATCGGTGGGCTGGTCCGGCGTTGGTGCAAGACGTGGTTTCCAACCTTCGCCAAGCCCAACAAACAGAGTACGAAGGGTTGACAAAGGATGTTGTGCTCGGCCAGGCGCAGCCTACAAAGTACGTTCGGGGTGCGAAGCCAGCGGTACAGTCGGGGGCTCGTGGAGCAGCGAAGGGAGCTGCTGCAGCTGGACAAGCAGCTCCAACTGGGGCGTTTGACCCTCGAGAATTCGCAGAGACCGTGAATCTCATCGAGAAATTACCAAAGACGGAGTTTCGAGCCAAGCTTGCGCTCCCAAAATGGAGTGAAAAGGTCGAAGCTCTCAAGATTGTGCTGGATCTGATTGGTCCGGTACCCAAGCTTGCTAATGGTGACTACTACGAGCTTGTGAGCACGCTGAAGCTCTTGTCCAACGACTCAAATGTCAACATCGTGGCCAAGTCGATTGAAGTATTGGGTGCATTGTCCGATGGGTTACGAAAGAATTTTACCCAGTATGCTCGGTTAATGTACCCCGAGCTGATGAAAAAACTCTCGGACAAGAAGTCGGTCATTTTGAATGCGGTCAACAACTCGCTTGACTTGTTCCTGCAGCATTCCATGAGTATTGACATGATGATGGACGAAATCCGTTTTGGTGTGGACGCGTCCAAGAACAAGGCACCACAAGCACGTGTGCAAACGATCGGATTTTTATTGCGTTGTGTTGAGAAAAAACTGGTGAATCTCGCCGATCGCGCATTAGTTGTCGACTTTGCCACGCTCTTTGTGAATGGCATGGACGATATCGATCCAACGGTACGCAAGGCGGCGGTGGATTCGTTTGTTGCACTGATGAAAGCGTCCGAGAAGACGGCCGAGTTCACGAGCGGCTTGTTGGGTGACCTCTCACGCAAGAATCCTCGAGCATACAAAGCGATACAGCAAGCGCAGGGTGGCTCTGGCGGAGGAAGTGCACCGTCGAGTCGACCATCCAGCGCTGGATCTACTGGTCGGCCATCGGCTGTGGTCGAAGATGCTGAAATGGCCGACGCCGCTCCTGCTCCACCAGCGATGGTTTCACGTGCCTCCGCTACCAAACCAGCTGCCCGCGCTGCACCGTCCCGTCTGGCTGGTAAAACACCCGAAGGAGGCGCATCAAAGCCACCGACTGCTGCTCGCAAGGCTGGCGGTGGGGCTGCCAGCTCTGGAGGTGGTGGTGACTTCGCTCCGTTTTCGATCTCAGTTGCACCGGAAGAGGCTGAAGGTGTGTTGCTCGATCTTCAGATGGACTCATGGAGCTTGATTACGTCTGGCTTTGCGAGCTCCAAATGGATGGAACGGAAAGAGGCCATCGAGAGCTTGGAAGAATTTGCGAGACAGAATGCCAGTTTGATGAACGTCCGCGTCACCGAGTCTTTGACTGTGTTCATGGCCAAACAAGTGAAAGATTTCAAGGAAAGCAATATTAATGTACTCAAGTGCGCTTTCCAGGCTGTTGGAACGTTTGCGGAATACACTGCTGGCAAATTCCCACGCGGGGTTGTCTGCCTGGCGGTGCCAAATGGTGTCGACAAGATCGGAGACAAGAAGGCCAGCGAAGCCATCCGCGGGATGATTCTCCAGCTGTGTGAAGCCGTTAGCCCAACTTACGTGCTCGGCTGCATCATCAATCATATGGCGAATGTTAAAGCGCCGATCGTCCATGCTGAAGTACTGGCAGTGATCAGTGAGTGTGTCACTGACTTTGGCGTGAGCTTGTGTAGTCCACGACTACTAGTTGATTATGCGAAAGGTGGGTTTGGCTTAGAGTCGGCCAACCCGAAAGTACGCTCGAACGCGATTGCTCTTTTGGGCACGATGTACTCGCAGCTCGGTCCGGCGTTGCTTCCTATTTTGAATCTGGAAAGCTGGAAACCAGCGCTTGCCTCCACAGTCGAAGCCGAGTTCAAGAAAGTTGGATTCGATCCTTCCAAGGGGGCAAATGCCAAACGACAAATCAAGGACGCAGACGAATTGGCGGCGGGAGCCAAAGCAGACGCTGGCGCTCTTTTCGGGCGTGTCGATATTAGCGCGCAGATTACAAAGGAATTAGTGGCGGATCTCAAGTGTGAGGATGATAAGACTGCGTGGAAAAAACGATTGGCTGCCATGGAAAGTGTGCAAAGCATTTGTGAAGGCGCTGCGTGTGCGATCGAGTTCACCAAGCCTGTCATCGAGTTGATGAAGTTGATGAAAGCGCGCCTGACGGACTCGAACGCCAATTTGAAAGTCAAGGCAGTTCAAGTGATTGGTGTGTTGGCGACGAGTATTGGTCCAGAGATCGGAAAAATGTCCAAGATCATGGGACCAAGCATCCTCAGTGGCGTGTCTGACAACAAGAAGAACATGCAAGTCGCATCGGTTGATACGCTCCACAAGTGGGTGCGTCACAACAGCCTGACCTCTGCGCCGTGCCTCGACAGCTTGCTATCATCCGTCGCGGAAGCGTTGATGAATCCTGTCGGTCGTGCAGAGTTACTTGGCTGGTTGGCAGAGCATCTCCGCGCATGTGACCAGAAACTCGACCTGTCGTGTTTGATCTCACCTACTGTGCAAGGTGGTTTGATGGACAAGTCGGCAGACGCACGAGAAAAGGCGGTTCAAGTTCTCGCCGTGGTGATGAAGTTGCTCGGTAAAGATGCCGTGCTGACGACGGGTTGCAGAGACGTCAAGCCCGCCCAGATGCGAGCACTCAAACCGATGATCGACAAGGCAAGTGATCTGGCTGCAACGCTGATGGCTGCGACCCCGGCAGCGGCCAGTGCACAAGCACCAAGCAGTGCAATCGCTCCGCCACCAGTGCAAGTGGCGGTCCCTTCCTCTGCTACAAGTGATAGTGGAGGCTCCCGCCTTGCTCGCGCAAATTCGATGCCTACGCGTCCCGGAGCCATTCAACGCCCTCAGCTGTCTCGCACCAGTGGGTCATTCCGGGCGGATGGAGCAGACAGTGAAACAGCATCGATTCCAGAGGAGCTGTCACCGAGCAGTGGCTTGCTCAAGATGAACAGTGGCAAGACGGCACGCCTCGCGAAGGGACAGTTCAACAAATGGATTTTCGACACGATCTCACAGAGCGAGATGAACAGTCGGAAGAGTGAGATCGATGCCGAGTGGCGGCCATTTTTGCTGCCAGAATTCCATGCCAAGCTGTTTGCGCCAACTTTGGAAAAGGGGATGATGGCCGCCATGTCGGACCTCATGACAAGCATTTCGAGCCAACCACAAGAGGTTCTTGCAGCACTGGATCTTATCTTCAAGTGGTGTACGCTACGGATCGTGGACAACAATGTGCAAGCTCTCGCCAAGCTGTTGGAGGTGCTTGTCAAGTTGTTTGAGTTCTTGAAGTCAATTGGTTACCACCTGGACGACGTCGAAGCGGCTATCTTACTTCCGTATTTGCTGCAAGAAAGTGGCCAAGCCAAGCCACGGTTCCGCATTCGATGCCGAGACATCATGCGGCTTGTGGTTGATGTTTACAGCACGGACAGCTACGTCAACTACCTTGTGGATTGCTTCAACACGTCGAAGAATATCAAAAGCCGATGTGAGTGTATTGATCTGGTTGAGTTCATTGTCAAGAACCATGGAGTCAACGTCGTCGGCAAGCGGGCCGTGAAAGAGATCGGCAAATACGTCGTGGCACATGAGAAAGAGATTCGTGAGAGCGCCATGAACGCATTGCTGGCGGTGTACTGCCAGATGGGTGGCGACCTGGATCGCTTCTTCCGCTTCACAGGTGTGACCAACCAGCAAGGCATGGATCTTCTCACGACAAAGATCAAGTACTTGCCAGCAGGCTCAGTGCACGACAGTACCGCTGCATCAGCAGCAGCAGCTCCGGCGGCTGCAGCGGCCCCAGTTGTAGCACAACGGCTCGCTTTCGGGTCACCTGCCAAGCCGTCGTTCAGTGCGCGTACTCCGCCACGGATGCCAGCTGCAAGCAACGCATCAACGCCGATGTCTGGCTTGAAGCAATTCAACAATGTTCACGTCCCAGCGCCGACTAGCACATTCAGTGTCGTGATGCCACCGACTTTTGCAGCTCGTGATGACGAAGATGTGTTGATGGTGACACCCGTCAAAGAGTACCAAGACGACGTCGCCAAGGTCTACGACTTGGTCATGGCCCCCTTGGAACGCCTCTTTACAGACCAGCGAGATATCGTCCCTGAGCATTCGGAGGCGTTCAAAGATGGGATTGAGAGTTTGAAATCGCTGTATTCCATGACGCAAGAAACGTCTGAACCGGGGGAGAAAGAATTCTTGGTGAAGCACGTGAACCAAGTGGTCCAGCGACTCTGTGAGTGCATTCACGGCAGCATGGGTCGTGGCGATCCCAACAAACCAATTAGCATTTTCACGTTGACGATCTCGATGGCCACGCTGCGCCAATTGTTGGAGACTTCAGCGATTGAAGAACTGCAACGATACGTTGTCGAACGCATTCTGCTGGATGTCATCGGCAATCTCTTGGACCCTCGGTTGGCCAACATCGCAGCACCAGCGACGATCACCACTGCTGAATTTGGTGCACTGCCAGCGGATCGCCGACGCTTGATTTACATCCAAAAAGGACTTTCGTCGATCTTGACCACGGCGACCAAGAAGATCCGCGCTGGAGATTTGTATCCTTCGATCCTGAATATCCTGCAACGTGTCATTCGTTCGGATTTGGGTGAATACAGTGGCCGTGACAGTTACTGCCATCTTATGCAAACAGATTCGATGGATCAAGTGGTCGGGCGGCTGCTGTTGCGACTCACGACTCTGCAAGCGGAAGCGCTCAACCCATTTGAAGGCATCGATATTTTTGGCGTGCTCATGCAAGTGCATTCGTTTTTCGGCACGCTGACAACGGCGAATATGTTTTCCGCCCAAATCGCAAACGACAATGTGTTTGAAGCTCTCCGTATCATGACGGAATGCTTGCTTAAAACACGCAAAGCGAGTTTTGAGATCGCCGCGACTGATTTGCCACCGGACTCTCCGATCCGCGATATGCTGGTGAAGATGGGGCTCTCGTCAAGCTTTTTGAGCAGTTCAAGTCGAAGCTTGTCGTCTCGCGTTGGCGGACATGATGGCGGCAGCGGTGCATCCGTGGCATCGTCGGCATCGCAGCCATTTGGCGCGTCAAGGAGCTCCTCGGCCACGTCAGCTCCAACCGCCGACCCTATCACACGACGATTGTTTGACGCGGGCAGTTCGTCGTTGGCCACCGTGTCGACTTCTTCAGCCACCAGCACTGCGTCTGCAGGACTCACTGGGCGTCTGGGAAGTTTCCGCGCCAAGCCCACGAATGGTCTTGGCTCTGCATCTGATGGAAGCTTCCGCTCGTCTGTGGGCAACTCTGCCCGTGAAAGTTCCCAAGGTGAGCAGGCCCCCACGGAAGGCACAGTCCGATCGCTTCGTGCGCGAATGGATCGAATTCAAGGACACCAACGCCCATGAGCAACCGAAGACACGTAACAATGACAAGGGCTCAGCCTAGAGGACAGTACTGCACTGATGAGCCACCGGTGGACCCCACAAACGTTTTCTCTTTGTTTCATGTGAATGAAATACAGCCCACTATCATACAGTCGTTCCTACATGCAGTACATCATCCCAAATTCGCTGCACCAAATAGTTTTGACGGATTTTGGATGTCAGTCCTGTTGTCTCAAATGAACAAGACGTCCACCCACATTTTCGACTTGACATTTGTATTCTTCAAGGTGTCGTACCGTCTGTATGACACTTTCAAGAGCCGCTGAACCAAGCGGTGTTCATATCGGTACTGCAGTGCATGGAGGGACGACTTGAGATATCAATCCACCCACCCGTTCATGAAGCAGACACACCCGTGTGCCCCCTGTGCAATTGAACGACGGACTTGTATTATGATACCTCCTCATCGTGCTAAAGGACTACGCATAACGTACCGCTATAATTGACCTCTATAAATGTATATTGATTTTTCCCACTTGGATGTGATTTGAGATCTGAAGACGAATGAACACCTTCTTTCTCGTGGAATGATACGTGGCAGCCAACGCTCGCAATGCAGCGCCGGCCACTGGATAGACGACCCCACGCCACGCGCTTCTGATGGAACCCTGTCACCACATGCCACCTCTCAGCGCATGTGTGAACACGCCAGTCATATCCATTTTCTCCATCAGACCAAGTGGCCTCGCCAAATAAGACATCGAAAATGGTGGCTGCATCGTCGTCGTCTACCGTCCCTGCAGCTTTTGTATTGAGCCAAGCGGAAAAAGACACCTACGCGCAACTCGCGGCGTCGCTTGTCGCTGACGCTGTGCGCGAATACGAAGCGTTTTGTGCGCCTCCGACGCGGCGCCACGTGAACCCACTCGAGTGGAAGCTCATCAAATCCGACGACGATATTTCCGTCCACAAGGGCCGCCGCCGCAGCACATCGCGCCACAGCAGAAGCGTGCCATCACCACCACCACCGAT
This sequence comes from Pythium monospermum, assembly GCA_023336165.1. Lineage (NCBI taxonomy): Eukaryota > Oomycota > Peronosporomycetes > Pythiales > Pythiaceae > Pythium > Pythium monospermum. The sequence goes on from JAADWJ010000128.1 coordinate 36,299, forward strand.
GCTTCGCACAGTGGGTGGCGCCAGCGAGTCTGTGCAGTCCAAAGTGGCGATCCCGTGGATGCTAGTCACAGGCACCACGCCAGGCACGGTGGACGATCTGATCTATGGCGCGTTCGTGGACTCGAACTTGGCACAGTCCATGCGCGCGCATTACATCAATGACCACGCCAAAAACTACCAGTTTCTCACACAAACCACCACGCCCAGTGAACAAGCGCCGCACCAGTTTGGCTGCATTTCGTGGGCCGAGATCCGTGATTCTGGGATTCCCTTTGTCAAAAGGCGCGACTTGCTCACCATGTCAGCGAGCGGCACGACCACGCTTTCTGAAAATGGCGAGCGCGTGGGCTACTACTTGGTCCACTCAGTGGCCGCGCCTCGCCAACTGCAGCAACAGCGGCTCGACCACCGGTTGATCCGCGCGCAGTGTTCTTTTTGCTACGTGTTTCGCCAATGTGATTTTGGCAAAGTTGAAGTCTACCAGCGTGGGTTTTTTGCCGCCATGGGCGACTTGCCCGAACGAAGTGTGCTCGCCGCCGTGACCAAGAACTTGCTCACGCCGATGAAGCTGATCAAGGCCGCGTACGGCAAGAAGCTGTTGTACATGATGCTCCACGCGCCACGCAAGCCCACCAGCAGTGTCACCTCTTCGTCGTCAGCTTCTGGGTCATCTCGGTCGCCACCTCTTGGTGGCTGTGCCGCTGGCTGTCGCTCCAAATTTGGCCGTGCGCTTCGCACTCAAGGCGCGTGTGTCGTGTGCGATGCGCAAGTGTGCAGCTCGTGCAAAGTCGTCAAGAAAATTGCGTTCGCGGCGGCTGCATCGACTGCCACAGGTGCGCGTGCAGTGGTGAAGGCGCTGGATTTCTGTGTGGTGTGTGTCGCGCAGGCCAAGACCATGGACGCGCTCATATTTGCACGCCAAGAGCTGCTGGCCAAGCAGTCGCAGACCACCCATCAGAGTGCGCGGCACGAAAAAGATTTTTCAAAGTCGCAAGGGCCGCGTCGATCGCGCCGCGAGACGACGACGACGACTTCAGAGCAGCAGCATATCGTGGACTGGCCACGCCATGAGATCAAAGTGGACCAGCACCAATACCAGCACCACGAGCAACCGGTCCCTGGTGGTGATATTGTTTTCTTGACAGGTGAGTGGCCGCCACAACATGAACTGGCGCCACAACATCCACAGCACCAGCAGCAGCAACTGCGAGCCACGCAGACGAACGCGCGGCGAGCTTCGAGCAACCCGGCGATTGACGGCATCGTCCAGCGAGGTATTCTCCTATAGTAGTGCAAGAACATCAACTGCAGGGGAAAAAAAATGTTGGGTGGGGTAGTAGCCACTGTAAATCATGAAACATGTGCTGGATTTTACAGTACTGGATTTGTTGCTTTGTTGCAGTCTATTTTGTTGACCTGCTCGCGTCATCCGATGTTTGGAACTTCTGGATCATCCAGAAATTCATTTTTTCCTCGCGTCCAGCAAGTGGACCCAGTTCCCACCAAATGTAGCCATTTGACTCATCAAGTGGACGTGGCATTTCTGATTCCATTGTTTGGTTGTCGTCACATTGCGAGAATCCATTTTTTGTGGATAATGCCACCAAGGCCACGCAGAGCTCTTGCAACAAGAGCAAGAGTCTTGCTGGCACACTGACCCCATAGTATATCAGCCTTTGGGTGAGGGTTCGTTCGTTTGTCAAAGACGTGGAAATGGACGATCGTGGGTATAACATGTTTACAAGACGAACAACAGGGGGAAAGCGTTCAGAAACATTGCCAATTCCAACTTTCTGTCAAGTTCCAACGGTAGACGCTCCACCACGGGTGGATCACCCGTGCCACTGGTGGCTCTCTCGTTCGCGTCTGCCGTGCAATTGCGTGGATCCATCGAGCCTGGGTTGGGTTGAGCTGGAGAGCCGGAGAGAAGACGATGTGAAGAGCTCATTTCGCATCCTGTCGCGTCGCACGCACATCTAAATCAACCAGCCTAGCCTTCTGACAGAGAGAGAGAGACAGCAGCGTCCAGCACGAATGAAGATCAGTGCCTACATCCCCGACCAGCCCGCTTTGAGCCCGCGTCAAGTGGACGAGTTCTTGCAGCTTCGCGATGCCATCTTGCACGACACATTGGCCGAGTATACTGCGTTCCGTGACCGCAAAGACCGCACAGGGGACGACTACTATTGCCGCAGCCAGTTGCCCACGGCGTGGTCCTCCGCAGTGGATGAAAACTCGCCTCTGGGTGGCGGTGGCCATGGCCATGCTGATGTGGAGGACGAGGACCCAGCCGATGGCTACGGCCACCACCAGGCAGAGGCGTCCATGCTCAGCGGTGTGGACCGCCAGCAGTGGAAGCTCATGCGGCGACACCACAAACTGGCCGTGTTCAAAGAACGCAACGGTGGCAGCAGCATCTGCAACAGCAACAGCAAGGCACCATCACAGCACAGCCGAGGCGTCGAGTTGCGCACACCCGGCGATGCGCCAAATGAAAAGCTGGCGACCAAGACCTGTGTCTCCCGGTTGCTCACCGTCGGCAGTGTCCGGGGCAAGCTGGATGATGCCATGTACGGAGGCTTTGTACGAAATGACCACGATTTCCGATTGCGGTCGTCGTACGCAAAAGACGACCTGGACGATGTCAAGTTTCTCCACGAATTTGAAAGCCCCACGCTGGACGATCCGTTCCGTTTTTGTGGCATTTCATGGATCGCAATTGGCAAAAAGCCCGTGCCATTCATCAAGCAACGCGACACGGTGGTGCTTCTTTCCTCGGGGCTCGTGGAGACTGAGAATGGAGAACGCGTTGGCTTTGTAGTCATGCATTCTGTGCGGCTCCCTGGACTCTACGGGTTTGAGCAGCTCAACTTGGTGCGCGCGTACGGGTCCATGTGTATCCTCAAACGGCAACGGGATGCAAACAACGTCGAGCTCTATGGGTCGGGTTTCTTTGCGCCTATGGGCGAACTGCCTGAGCGCGTGGTCATGCAATCCATCGCCAAGTCCATGCTCAGTTCGGCGCAGACGATTGAGACTTCGTTCACGAAGAAACTGTTCTGGCTCGTGCAGCGCAGCAACAGCAAGTCCCAGCAACGCCGGCGGCTGCGGTCGCGTGCAGGTGCTGGCGACCAGGAAGGCCAAGAAGAGTATGAGTACGAGCAGGGCGAGGAGGAGGACGACGACGATGTGGAATGTGTTGGTGGCTGTCCGCCCAAACGGTTTCTCAGTGCACTACGGTCCCGGCGAGGCCGGTGCATGGTGTGCCGAAAGGTGAGAAAAAACATCGAAAACTTTCATTCTCAATCTCATTCCCATGCTCACTGAATTTTCTGTTTATGTTTCTATGTGCCCATATCGTAGCCATTGTGTGGCTCTTGCAGTGTGTCGCGCAATATCACGCTTGAAGTCTCGCGTGGCGGAGGCGCTCGGCAAAAGCCATTGGCGTTTTGTCTGTTTTGCCTGGACAAGGCCAAGCGCACCAGCGCGACGGTCATCGCGACCCGCGAACTGCTGCTCGGCAGTCGCAAGACCAGGAATACCACTACTGCTACTGCTGCTGCTACTACCCATCCTACCAATGCAACCAGTGGTAGAGGGAGGGGGATCTCGAAGGCGCTCACTGCGCAACAGCTGGAGCGGGAGCTGCTGGATTCGTTTCGCTCCGAATCCACACGATCTCCTGGTTCCTCCTCGAACGAATGAACTGCCGAATCATGCGGCGTGGAGTGTAGAGCAGCAGTAGTCACTGCGCTGTACACTGGTAGTAATAGCGAGCAATCGTTGGATTAATCTTTATTATCCCCTGTTACCGTCGCCTGATTGCCTTGTGTGTTGGCGACGTTGCATGGGTCTGTCTGTCTGTCTCATTTTGATGGATGGTAGATGCACCGTTTCGCTCCGGTTAAGTACGCTGAGAACACTTTCTGATTCCACCATTTTTAGACTCAGACCAACACTTTTTTGACGCCAAAAATAACCTGGAAAAACCTCACCTTTTTTTGTGGCTGGCCCCCTCCTCAACAGAAAGCAAAACTCCCCCGTTTGTTTGTGTGGCATTTTTGGCGCTTGGATCCTGTCAGCCTTTGTCGCCCAGAACGAAAAAACAGAGCAGACTCAAAAGTCGGCAGAACACCAACACTTCCGAAAAAGTTGGTGTTGGTTTTGTTGGCGAAGAAGGGCAAAAGTCCAACCAAAAACGACCATGAAATGGCTTCGCTCGGAAGAGATGGAGTACATCTCGCTCATCGTGAATGAAGATGCGGCCCACGATTGTGTCCAAAAGCTGGGCGACTTGGGCGTCATGGAGTTCACCGACTTGAACCCAGAGCTCACGCCTTTCCAGCGCCGGTACGTGAGCTACGTGAAGCGGTGTGATGAAATGGAACGCAAGCTTCGGTACGTCGAGGGCGAACTTTCCAAGTTCAACATCACGCCAAAATCCGCGGGCACCATTGACCAGTTCATCGCCGGTTCGGCGGATATCCGGTATGGTTCCCAAGATATCGCAGCACGTGCGCTGGATACTTTAGAACGCATCTTGGAAGATAAAGAACAAGAACTGCTTCAATTGAACACCATGCATGAAAAGCTCACCCGTGAATACAACGAACGCAAGGAGCTCCAAGAAATCATCTCCCGCGCTGGCGAATTCTTTGAGATTGACTTGCCCACGACAAGCGACGCCGGCTCCACACGCGGTCGCACGTCCAGCTCGCGTACGTCGTCCCGGTCGCTCACCAGTGGCGGCTATGGGTTCAGCAGCGCCATGGCGCCCGTCCCAACCGGACCAGGCGGTGAAGACGCTGCGTCACTGCGGTTCCGTAACGTCACGGGCGTCGTGCCCGCCGACGAACGGCTCAAATTTGAGCGCATGATCTTCCGTACCACGCGTGGCAACTGCTTTTCCCGGTTTTCTCCTATTGAAGAGCTACTCACCGATCCAAGTTCCGGTGTGCCTATTGAAAAACACGCGTTTGTGATTTTTTTCCAGTCGGCTTTTATTGAAACGAAATTGCGCAAGATTTGTGATGCCTTCCATGCCCGGTTGTACACGTTACCAGCGATGGATGACCGTTCTGCCATTGCCAATTTGATCCAAAGCAACAATGCCGAACTCAACCAAGCCACCCATATCCTGCGCAGGAACCGGGAATCCTGTGTGTTGCTTTGTCGTGATCTCGCGGAAAATTTAGAGTCGTGGAAATGGTCGGTCTTGCAAGAAAAGGCCACCTACCATACGCTCAACATGTTCCGTGCCGATGTCAGTGGCATGCTTCGTGCGGAAGGATGGGTGATCAAAGAGGCGCTGGAAAGTGTTCGCAGGGAGATCACCAAGGCCCACAATGCCGATGACAAGTCCATGCCATCGCTGGTGGATACGGTACCAAAGCCCTGGCCAACACCACCGACTTTTTTTGAAACCAACAAGTACACCGAGGCCTTTCAGAATTTTGTGGAAACCTATGGCTGCCCACGGTACCGAGAAATCAACCCGTCCGTGTTTACGACGGTGACTTTCCCATTCCTATTTGGCGTCATGTATGGAGATATGGGCCATGGGTTTTGTGTGTTTTTATTCGGATTATATCTGATTTTAACCGAAAAAAAACTCGAAAAAGGGGACCTTGGAGAAATGCTCACATCCATTTATGGTGGACGGTACATGCTCACAATGATGGGTGTGTGTGCCATTTACGCTGGCTTGGTGTACAATGATTTTTTTTCATTGGCACTCAATTTATTTGGCTCGAAATTTGAATATCCGGATTGCCTGGAACAAGTTTCGCATAGTGAAGCCAAGTGTGAAGCGATGTTCAAAATTGATGGCAAGACCAGCTATGTCAATGGTACCGATGTCTCCAGTGGTGGCAATGTGTATGGCTTTGGGCTGGACCCGATTTGGAAAACATCGGAAAACGAATTGTTGTTTTTCAATTCGTTTAAAATGAAATTATCGGTGATTTTGGGCATTATCCAAATGATTTTTGGCATTTTTTTGAAAGGCATGAACACCATTTATTTCAAAGATTACGCTGGTTTTTTCTTTGATTTTTTACCCCAATTGGTGTTTGCGACGTCGTTGTTTTTTTACATGGTGATTTTAATTGTCATGAAATGGAGCATCAATTGGACCGAGCGCATGAAACATGAAATTTGTCCGTACAATTTTGAAGGCCCACGTACAGGCTGCCGTCCACCAGCGCTTGTGAATACGCTGATCAATATCGCGTTGAACCCAGGCGCCGTCGACGACCCAATGTACGATGGCCAGCTCAAGACCCAGCAGACGTTGCTCATGTTTGCGTTCTTGTCGGTGCCTGCGATGCTCTGTATCAAGCCATTTTACTTGAAGTTTACGCAAGCCGCGCCGCCTCCTGTGCGCCACCATATCGATGACGAAGAAGAAAACGACCACATGGTGCCAGCGGCGTCTCACGGCCATGGAGGAGGAGGCCATGGCCATGGAGGAGCTCACGGCGAAGAGTTTGATTTTGGAGAGGTTTTCATCCACCAAGGCATTGAAACCATTGAGTTTGTGCTCGGGATGGTGTCGAACACGGCGTCGTACTTGCGTCTCTGGGCGCTCAGCTTGGCCCACTCGGGTACGTTTGTTGTTGGTGGTGGTTGTTCTTTCTCACCGTTGACTTGATTTCAGTATAGCTAACGTTTTTATTGGTATGTTGTATACAGAATTGTCGACTGTGTTTTGGGAAAAGGCCATGCTGTCGTCGATCAACAGTGACTCGTTCATTGCGATTTTCATTGGCTTTGCCGTGTTCGCCGCGACCACGTTTGCCGTGATCTTGAGCATGGACGTTTTGGAGTGTTTCTTGCACGCGCTGCGTCTCCACTGGGTCGAATTTCAAAGCAAGTTTTACAAAGCCGACGGGTACAAGTTCCACCCGTTTTCGTTCAAGCAAGTCATCAAAGACTCCAAGACGGAATAAGAATCTGCTTCTTGCTGCTGTTGCTTGGCTGCCGTGTTATGGCTGCCTGAGCTTTTGCCTGTGGGCCATCCACTTCTTCTTCTTCTTCTTTTGCTTTTTTTGCATTTACGCTTGCATTTTTCACGAAAAAAACGACATTTACATCTCCAACACCCCACTTCCATCATGGTTTTCACAGCGCGTGGTCAAAGTAGTTTACTGTTTTGTCCCCTTTTTTGAAGGAGAGAAAGAGGAAACGACCCAGTTTAATACTCCCAATATAAGATGCTGGCCGTGCTTCTTTCTCTCTGTGTGTGTCTGTGTGTTTCCTTCTTGGACACTTTCTTCTCCTTTCTCCTGTTGGATGGAACCATCACAAACCAGTAGTAGTACTTTCGCTGTTCGTTGCTGGTGTTCCTTGCCCAAGCGGCTTCAATCCATTCAAAGACTCGCCCTCATCGATTCATATTTGGCACTTTTTCCTCCTTTAGTTGTTCTGCAGTGCAGCGATCTTGTTTGATTAGGATCCAAGTTGTAAGTACCATGCAGCATCTCATTTCATACGTGGCGCAAGAAGGCGACTTGTCGCGATGGAAACGCACTGTGCGTGGAGCAAATGCCGCGGTTGGGTTTTGATGGTCCCTTTGAAGGCGACCAGAGACATTTTGAAACAAATTGGACAGAAATGCTCGCAGCTCGTGGCCAACATAACGCTTGAGGATTTCTACTTTACGTATGACACCGTTTGAAGAATTTGTTCTTCAGCTTTTGGTATATTATGGACCGACTGATGCGCACCAGAGCGTCACCGTTTTCTTTTTCTTTTCGCCGACTGCATCAAACTTCAAAAAATATCCTTCTGCTTGACCAAGAAGGGGCGACGCGTGGATAACAAACAACGAGATTGAAGATGTGACATTGATAATTTAACGTACCGGTAGTTGAGTGTTCCTCGAAGCAGAACTCAGCGTCATGGGTCAGTCGGAGGAAAGATGCGATTTGCATTGCATTTCTGAATTTCTTGTTTTGTTAAATTAAAAATGTGCTCGTGCAACTAACTTCTCCTTCGCGAAGAAGCGATGCCACGGTCGGCTCTTCGTTGGACGTCTCAGCAAAATCTGCTCCGAAATTGCATCGAGCTCGGGCGGGTTGAGATTCTTGGGCCTCAGAGCAAGCGTGACCCGAGGTGATTCTCACATCATGCGAATTTGATCTATTGCCGACTAATCTTTCCAACATACTGCGTCACGTCGATGTCAATTCTCGCTGTGCGGTTCTTCCCGTCCGCATTTTTGTAGGATTGAACAGTAAAACCGTCGTAGATTTCGTTCGAGACGATGAAGAGAAGGATGTGTGTATAGCCTTGAAACTCTTGGCGCTGCGTCAAATCCTGATAGACATTTTTCAACTGTTGATATTTGATGGGATGAGCTGTGGCCACTGTCGACTGGGCGTAGATAATACGACCATCTTGTGGGACGACAAGCACACCATCAATTGCTGGAAAAGTCTTCGATAGCGGGATGTACAGCACCAATTCATTCTGGATTTCGGATGATGCTTGAATGACCTCGGACGCTGCATTCAATGGACCATGTCGCGTGATGGCTCCGACACCGTTTCCTTCGAGTGCTCTCATACAAAACTCGCTGGTGGCAGTTCTTGCAGCAGAAATTTCTCGATTTCTTTGCCTCGCCACGACTGCAAATTCGGGGCTGGAGTCTGCAACAACGAGCGAATTTCATCGGCGGATCCAACTTGATAACGAGCGTTCATGATCGCCTCGACTGCCAGAGAAGAATACGCCAAATAGGAGTCACTGGGATCGATCACATCGCGATACAAATGGAACACAAGGTGCTTCATCCGATCATCGAATACATTTTGCTCGAAAAGCCGAACCTGGTCCTTGAGCTCACTAATATTGTGGGGGATATCCTTCTTCACTCGGTTTACCAAGTGATCAAACGACTCGGATGATGAAAACACGAATCTTGGTTTGCCCCCAACGAGAGCGAACCTCCGTAACCACTCGTCTTGGTCCTCCACGTGAATCGCATCGGCGAATGTCTGGCACTCCACCTTGGTCCATGGATTCATATACACCTTGAAGCAAACTGCCTTGACAAACTCGTTGTAATTCTTCGTGCGCGGACTGGCGAACAGAAACGCACGGTTAAAGTCACGTAGCCACAATGCTTCACCGGCTTCATTCCCATCAAAGAATCCGTCGTAGGTCCTCCCAGCATGCGGCGAACGCGAGCACTTGTACCCATCCGTGTTCCAAGTGAAGTAGATCACTTTATCACCAAGCCGGCGGTAGGCCACATCCTTTTGCTCCGTCATGAACAGGAGCAGCAAGAACACTCCAAACACCGACTTCCCAATCCCAGGACTGCCAACCACAAGAATTCTACGGAGCGATCGATCTGAGCTCAATCGTTGCTTGATGATATCATAGAGGTCCCAATACTCCTGTCGGATGTACAAGCCATCGGGGATTGAAGTCCCAAAGATTGTCGTCGGAGTATCCAATACTTTTCCAACCGTGACTTCCTTGGCATCGCCAAGCTGTTGTACAAGTGCGACCAGTTCATTCAGCTGACGAGGATCGACGGCTTCAGTTCGCTGCCTTTTTTCGTCTGGCCCCAAAGGCTTTGGCTCCTTCGGCACTTCTACGATGAGCGCATTTTTCATTGAATCACCAAGCGTACCAATCGACGAATCCTCTTCCAAAGGCTTGTCCTTGGCTTCATACGCCGCTGTGTTCTTGTAAATTTTCAGTTGAATCGGTGCAAGATGGGCTAGAATGGCTCTTCCTGGAGGTTGTGTGTGGTCAAATTCCGCATGGACCTTGTTGCGGAAGTCTTCAACATCTTTGACATCAACACTTGCTTGAACTGAAGCTGCCGCAGCACCCGCGAACGCGTGGCGACTTTCTTCATCCACCAACTGGAACCACACTTTCCGCACCATTGTCTATATTTCTGCTTCGCCGATTCTCAAATGACGCCAGCGACCAACACTCTCTCTCAATTCCAAAATAACCTCTACTGTACTTCGACCGTGTTCGACTTTGCCCAAAATAACAATTTTGGTCGAGGTTTTTTCACGAAAGCGCCATTTCAGGAAAGCCAAGCTCAGAATTAGAAAAACCTCAATTGCAGCAAAATGGCTGCTTTCAAAATATGCCTCACACCTTGAGCTTAGAAATCGCCATTTTGAGTGGGGTAGGGCAATTTGACCTAAAATTCGTTGGTTTATTTCAGATGCAAGGTTTTAGTCCAAATGGTCATTTGGAAGTCGGCCATAGAAAACAAGTAGAAAACACACAAAAACCATGTTATATCCTCCAAACTCCTTTGTTGGGCGGCGGCGGCGACCCACCGTTGTAAGTATACCCTTCCACCATCTCACCACCACGCAGTGACGCAGTTGCTGCAACTGCTGCAACAGCTGCGTTTGCTGCTGCTTGGGTTGAATACCCTCCCATCATTCGCTGCTCTTGATCGCTCGTCGGCACTCACTCGCTCTTGTCTCTCGTTCACACAGTT
>JAADWJ010000129.1:0-46652 GCA_023336165.1 Pythium monospermum
ACGGGTTGGCTCGTACGTAGGCTCACGGGTTGGCTCCATTGTCGGTTCGTACGTTGGTTCACGGGTTGGTTCGTGCGTAGGCTCACGGGTTGGCTCCATGGTTGGCTCGTACGTTGGTTCATACGTTGGCTCACGCGTTGGCTCATGCGTTGGTTCCATCGTTGGTTGATGCGTTGGCTCGTATGTGGGCTCACGCGTTGGTTCCATGGTTGGTTCGCGCGTTGGTTCGTGCGTTGGTTCCATCGTTGGCTCGATTGTTGGTTCGTACGTTGGTGCTTCTGTTGGTGCTTCCGTTGGCGCTTCCGTGGGAGGGACGGTCGTTGGTGCCGGCGTGTACTCATCGAGAAGAGACTGAGTGATGATCATCGGCTGGGTCTCACAGAATTCGTCGAGCGTGTAGAACAAGGTGTTGAGGTTCTTCTGGGTCAGCGAGATTTTCTGCAACTTGATCTGCAACACAACACGATGAGGAACGAGTCACTCTGTCAGTCCTTGATCACAAAACTACAAACAAGTCCATGCAGCAACAACAAAAAAGAAGAAGAAACGTACTCGCTTGAACGCCTTGACAGCGCAGACCGCATCCAAGTCAAAGTTCTCTTCCAACTTGGAGATGAACTTGTCCTTCACATCCTGAGGGATGTCAGCGGCGTTGACCTTGGCGATGCCTTCGTGCATGGTGCCTTGCAGCCAGTACAAGTACTCGTTCTGGCTCACGACCGTGTCCTTGTTCGTGTTGAGATGCTGGAAAGTGGGGTACTCTGAGTCATCCTTTGGCGCCGCGTACTGGGCCGCGGCGGCATCAAGCTGTTGCGTTGGCAACGATGCCTCACCCACCGAGCCATCGCGCATGGCCACATACCCGACACCAGCCGAGGCCGCGAGCAGACCGACCGTCGCGCCGACCACGGCCAGGCGCTTGGAATGCTTGCGCTTTGCATGCGCGCGGTCGGGCGCCGCGATGCGTCGAATGAACGACGTCTCTTCATTTTCGCTTCCGTACTGAGTCGGCGTCTTCATGGCGATGTGTGCGTTGGGACGCAAGACTGCGAATGCCACAAAGCGACTTGTCTTCGACAGCTAAAATCGAACACTGATCGCGCTTCCATCCTTCGCGCTCTCGCTTGCGCCGGTACCCTTCGGCTCAGTGAGTCTCGCTTGCCTTTTCCAAAGAGACGCCGTTCCGAGACCAAGATTTGTGTGTTTAGGCCCTGCCGACTGGTTGAGAGCGATGTCCGCCGTTCACGCGCGACTCCACAGCCTCCACAGCCTCAGTGGCGCCGTTGTGGCCGTGATCGGAGGGGTCGAGAGGTGCGGCGAGTCGCCACACCATACAGATTTCAAGTCATCCAAGTGTACTTCCCGATGCTTCCGAAGAGTCATCCCCACTCGCCAGCCGCTCGTTTGCTTTTTCGCCACCGTTCAAAATTGATCGGATATTGGATCTTTTTGCCAAGAGCCAAGATCGCAACCAGTTGCCCAGGTCGCCGCGTCCCTTGCGCGAAGAGGCGCCCGTCCCGTCAGTCGGCGCGCACTGGAGCCGCTCAATGCGAAGATCGCAGCTCCCAATCGACGCCGCCGCTTCACGAGCATCAGTTGGCCTGCGGTAACTACGGCGCGACGGCACATTTCTGTTGATGTTGTTGCTGCTCTTTCCTCGGCATATTATAGTGGAATTGAATGAATGAAAAGATACCTTGGAACAGATTCTTTCCATCTTTCGTTTGCTTTAGCCGCGCCGTTCAACACTGTGCGGTTGGTCAGGTCGAACGATTGTACTGTAGAGCGCAGAGTGAACTTTTACAGCAGATAGAGCTTTGTCCGGTAGTGCCCTTGTCACTGACGAGGCGTCAGCCGCATGACAGTGCAGTCGATGCATATAATAGCGATGTCGGCAACGTCAACCGTCCATCCAGCAACAATTTTTCTGCAAAATGAATGTGCCGTGCTGGTGTAAAACCTTAGTATTTGAATCCGTCGGGACAAGGTTTTTTAGGTGAAACACCAACAACAACAACAAAAGTGTAGCCATGTGGAGTCATCATGGCCCACGTTACCAAGATTACAATTGGTCGTCTTTCCGGAAGACCCGTTGGTTCGCGTACCGTGGCCAGTTGAGGTGTTGTGCATGGGTAAGGTTATCACGAAGAAGCCCTATATTGGTGCGGATGCTTGGCTTGAGTTTGCGCTGCAGCGCCGAATCGCTGGTGCTGGGACTTGTCGCGACCGCCAGCGTTGGCACTGTCATCTCCCACGGGATATGCACGGGTCCTGTGAGCAGCTTGCGTGTGAACCGCGTCAGTTGTGGCGCGGCCGCAACTACAAGCTCACCAGTCTCAGGCGGGGGTTCCCCACTGTGGTGGCGGCCTTTGTGCTGGGGCAGCACGAGCGGCTTCAAACGGCCTCGCGCCGTCGTGGTGGGTGAAGAGCCATCTCCCACGGCCATGAACCGCGCGCGGAGCTCACCAAATGATTGGCACTGGGGCGTTCTGCCACGTGACGGGCTTTTGTTATTGCCCCGTGACGCAGGTGCTGTTGTCACTTGCACTGGCCATGGCGTCGATGGTTCCAAGATCACTTCATCGTCAAAGCTGTAGATGGAATCGGCATCCGAGTCTTCGGACCGTGTGGTCATTGGCGTGCGTCCACGAGCCTCGTGGACCAAGTTACTATGACTGTGGCCATGTCCACCGCCACTTCCACCACTAGCGTTGCTGGTGAATGGTGCAGCACGGCGGGGCGCTCCAGGGGCTCCAAAATTTGGCGATCTTGTGCCAAGAGCCGATCCATGAGCTCGACCAGCTGCTGCGTCTTGTGGATCCTGCTTCTCTTCGGGTGGCTTGACAAGATCTTCTACTGCACGGTGGCGCCACTTCTTGGCGAGGTACACAACCGTGCGCTTGTCTTCGTTCATCGCACTGGTGCTGGCGCCATGGTCAAGAAGCACTTGCGTCGCGACTTCATTGCCGTTCATCGCCGCAAAGTGCATCGGCGTATTAAGCTTCAGTGACTTGGCATTCACATCTCCTCCTCTTTGGATGATGTCGACCAAAAGCTCTCGATCTCGACAAAAAGCAGCGAGGTAATGCAACGGGCTATGTCCTTGTTTATTCTGTTGCGTCGGATTCGCACCGCCCAACAACAGCACACGCACGATATCCAGCTGTCCACCGAGACAGGCCTGTAGCAACGGTGTCTGACCATCATTGTCCACTGTATCGACCATCGCACCACTCTCCAACAGCGCCTTGACGACTTGGATATCTTCAATCATCACGGCCAAATGGAGAGCGCCCCAGCCGCCTGCGCGTGTGGACGCATTCAAGCCGATCTGGTTCGTGCGGATCAGCACGATGGCCACGGCTCGGAAGCTCTTGATGATCGCCATGTGGAGGCAGTTATGGCCCGAGTTTTCGTCCATAGTATCAAAGGTATCGCCGCTCTCGGCGCTTGGATTTCCGGATAACGCTTGAATAAAGGCGTCCACCAAGTTGTCGATATTGAACGTTTGCTGCAACACTAGGTGGAGCGCGTTTGAACCATTGGCATTGTGGAGATCACTTCGGATTCCGTTGGTTTGTAGAAGCAACCGTAAACACTTTTCATGGCCATGCTGTGCAGCGAGATGCAACGCCGTCGCCTTGTCCTTTGTGGTTTGTAGATTCAAAATGGAGAGTAATTTGATGGGATCCAGCGACTGGAGAACGAGTTGAAGGATCTCACTCTGGCCGTACGTCGCACAAGTGTGAAGAAGCGAGTGTCCAGCTGCATTGACTTGGACAAGCACACAGGGAATGTCGACTGATTTCTTGTGGGTTAGCAGCGCACGGAAGATCTCCGTGTGGCCAATCTCGGTGGCGAGCTGGAACGCGCTCCTGCCAGCGTCGTCTCGTGCCACAAGGTCAGCATCCAAGTCCAGCAACAACTCCACGAGCTTGGCGTCTTTTGATTTGGAGACAGCGCGATGGAGAGGAGTCTGTCCTGATGTGTTTCTACTCGCCAAGAACTCTTGCCGTATCTCAACGTCAACGACCGATAGAGTGGACAGCAAATACTCGGTCAGTTTCAACTCCACAGCCATATTCCACTTGTCTTTGTCGGTTTTGAGCTGGGCGAGCATGGTCGTCTCTTGTGCCAGCTTTTTGGCCTTGGCAGCGGCCTTGCGCAGTTTGTCATCTCGAATTGTTGTTGCAATGTGGTCTTCCCACGTCATCTCGCGATGTTCCCGAGCTTCGCGTTTATCGGTGCGAAGCCGCACAAGGCAATCCGAGCAGTCGGACACGGCGCTCACGTTGAACTCGTTGGTTGGCGCGACGTATCCGCGCTGGAACTTGAGCGCGAGCTCCACTTGGTCCATCGGCACTTGGCCGCGATTGCGCCGCTGCGGGTTCGAGACCATGAGCCGGAGCCGCTCGTCCATTGAAAGCCCAGCTGATGACGACGATGACGCCGGTAGTGGCTGCTCGGTCGGATCCATCGTACGAAGGTGATAGTGGTGCTTCAAAATCAAAGAAAGGAAGAGGTGATGAGGTTTTCTGTTTGTTTATTATCTCAGTGTGTGTTGTATTTATATCAGAAGATGATTCTTGAGCGATGCAAAAAAACATGGGGAAAGAAAAAAAAAAGAATCACCTCCTGATAAAAAGTTCATCCGTCTAGGTACAGTATCGTCCAGCTAGCCGTACACGAGCTTGGTCATCTTGTGCAGTAGCGGGTTTGTCTTCTTGCCGTTTGTGCGCCGCTTGCTGGGTTGCATGCCTCGCGAGGACTCGGATAGGTTGGTGCTTGTTTTGCCACCACCACCGATTTTTTCACTGGCTCGCTCGGTCTCGCCACGACGCAAGCCGTTCGCATGGTGGTCGCTTGTGTCGACGGCGTCCGAGACTTCCGAGTCGTCGTCTCCTTCGCGGAGTTGAGCACGTAGACTCGCTCGATCCATGGGCTTTGGTGGGTCAGCAGCAGCGGCTACTGCAGGAGCAGGAAGAGTAGCAGCTGCTTCATGGCCGCTGCTTGCACTACTGACCGCCTTGTCCTTTTTCGGGCCCAAAGCTGTCTGCTCGGACCCGCTGAGTCGACCAGGCGAGTTCTTCGCTGCGATCCGATCACGACGCGAGTCTTGGTCCTCGATCGTCGGCTCGTGGTCACTGATGTCATCGCTGGAGTGTTTGGAGTGCTCTTTCTGTGCGACGGCGGTTGCTTCGTTCTGTTTTGGAGAAGATCCTCCTCGCGTTTCTCCGCGGTCTTCCGAGCCACTCGAACGGACATTCACATCGTCACCACGAGTAGCCGTCGTGGTCGATTTGCCGCGCGTGCTGTCCCGCACTTTCTCGCGCTCTCGTTCTTTTGGCTTTCTGGCATCCTGATCGCTGGACCGACTGGACTCTCGTTCGTAGTCACGACCTTGGTCACGGCCACGTTCATCGCGTCCGCGGTCACTATCACGCCCACGACGGCGGTCGCTGGCTTCGTCCCGTCCACGGTCCTTGCCACGGTCTCTGTCGTCGCTTTGGTCACGAGCACGATCGCGCCGAGAGTCCCACTGGCTCGGATCTTTCCCACGAGCCCGGTCACGGTCGCCACGTTCCTCTGCTCGATCGCGTTCACGGTCACGGCCCCGGCCACCGTTTCGCTCTGCCTGCGGTCGATCGCGGTCGCCATGGCGGCTGCTTGTTGACTTTGTCCATCCTTGCTCGCGTTCGTCGACGCGGCGCGAGCCGTCTCGTCGTGACGGGCCACGATCACGGTCATCATCATCCTCCACTTCCTCATCATCACTCCCACGACCACGGCCACGACGCCCACCACCACCACCATCTTGCTCCTCATCGTCGTCATCGTTCCACCGCTTTGGACTGCGCTGCTTTTCCGACTTGGCGCGTTGCAACCGGCTGCTTCCGTCTCCTCGTCCTTCTCCGCCGTCACGACCACCCCCACGGCCACCACGACCGCCATCACCGTCATCACCACCATCACGCCATTTCTTCTCCCTGCGGTCGCCGCCGTCTCGACCCCTACTACGACCCGATGAAACAGACGCAACTGGCGACGATGAGGACGACAAGGGACGCTTGCCATTGTCCGAGGAAGCCGAGCCCGTGTCCGAAATATCCGACACATCGCGTACGTTTCTCGCTTTCTTTTCGTACGACGGCGACGGCTGCGATCCTTTCAGTGCCGCGGCGGCTGCGGCTTCACTCAGCGTGGAAATATCCGCCACGGCATCGTGGCGGCCAGCAGCGCCGCCATTGCCACGCCCTCCGTGCTTGAGATACTGGCGGCACAGATGCTCAAACACTTCCTTCACGTTGACGTTGTCCTGCACACACGACCGGAAAAGCTTAATGTCCATGTAATCGGCCATATCCTCAACTTCACGGCGCGACATGGCCGCGTCATCGGCCAAATCAATTTTATTTTGCACAAGCACTTGCGAGATGCGGCCGCATTCTTCTTCCACTTTGCGTTGCCATTTTGGTAAATCGTCAAAGGAATCGCGGTCCGTGGTCGAGAAAACGTAAATCACCGCGCCGGCGCCTTTATAGTACCGGCTCGTGAGTGCGCCAAACTCTTCTTGGCCTGCGGTGTCCCAGATCATCAAGTTGATGGTCTCGCCAAAGTCGCGCAGCTCAAGTCGCTTTTCCATGAAATCGACGCCGATGGTTTTCTTGTAGTTGCCTGTGTACCGGCCTTTGGCGTACCGGGTCGTCATGCTTGTCTTGCCCACATTGCCGTTGCCCACGACGATGACCTTGAGCGTCTCTGTTATTTACAATCCACAGTCAATTTTTTTGTGGTTGGCTCAAAGCAAAGAGCGAGGACAGTCGTATGTATACACGTACTCTCAAAGTCGTCGCATTCAAAGTCATCGATATCATCCATTTTCGATCCTCCTCCGCAGATGAACGAGCCGTTCCAGTGATGGAGGTGTTTGTTTTCTTGATGGAGGTGTTTGTTTTCTTGATGGAGGTACTTGCTTGCTTTGTCCTGGCAGTAAAATGGGAGGGATAGAGAGCTGAGAGAGAGAAGAGAGAGAGAGGAGCCCGTAGCGTGGTGAGTTTGATGGCGCGCTATTTATAGCTGATGATGTTGTGCTTGCTATGCGGATGAGTCGCCAGCCATTTTGCCATCTCCATGCTATTTATGTGCGACCTTGAAGCCCCAACTGGATTGCCAATGATCAAGTATCGGAAATCTGGAAAAGAGTACGGGATTTCCAGCCATGGGATGCGTAGAAGAAGAGAATCAAAAAGAACGTGGAGATAGAAGCAATGGTAGTCTATTGGAAGGGGGGGGGGGCAAAGGTCAAAGATAATCATACGAGGTTGCGCGCTGGAAGACGGAAAGAAATCGAATCGGACGCAAACGAGGAGCTACGGTGTTCGCTTTCTTATGCGTGGGTCAAGAAGCCTGCGACTGCGTTGCCGACGTTGTAGATGGAGTAGCCCATGACGCTCAGAATGAGCAGCAGGAACGTGTCTGTTGGATTCCGCCCCACGCACACACAGAAGAGTTAGCAAGAACAAATGGTTGGGGAATGTGCCATACTTGTACACTCCGACGTACTGAAGATGGTGGTCTCGACGGAGCTCAGCATGGAGAGACCGAACTCGATCTTGTACGAGCGGTACAAATATCCAAGGTAGCCAATCATGGTGCTGATGGTACGGTAGCTACTGCGACGTTGGCTGTTGAGGCGCGATGAGCGTGAGGTGCGTGAATGCAGAGAGAACTCTTCCTTGTTTATCCGGGTGTTGCCGCCGACTTTGTGTCATGGTCACCGATCACACGATTCGCCACCGATCGAGAGGAGCTAGTGCCACAAGTTGCACACTAATTTAGGTATACTACACCAATTCTATCACCGATTTGAAATATTCGTGTGGTACACATAAAATGGGTGTCGAAAATTGGAAACAATTGGCGTCAACAGGCACATTGGTGCTGGCAATACACGATTGAGACGACGTACCCCTTCGCAACGACGAGGTCATCGCTTGCAACAAAGCTCACTGCGCTCGGTACAGAGCTACATGTGGTGGCGACTGAAGGTCCTTTAAGCGAGAAACCACCCTTATGGAGCGTGCGCATGTGTTGATACGATTGCGCGACGGTGGCGATAATCATGCCGCTCATATCCAAGTTGACGGCGTTTGCCGTACAAGCGCGACAACCGTGCGCCTAGAGCACAGCGATATGTTGCCAGGCGTCGCTAGTATTTCTTTTGAACAAGTCTTCGACCAGCAGCACGCAAGCGCCGATATCTTCCAGCAAACCGCAAGTTTATTGAATGCTGTTGACGCAGTCGTCGACGGCCACGCGATGACACTCGTGGCCACGGGCGCGAGCCAGTCGGGCAAATCGTTCAGTATGCATGGCTGCGACAAGAAGAAAATGGAGCAAGGACTCATTGAGCTGGCGATTGAGCGCGTGTTCAGCCTGCTGGTCGGAGACGACTGGCAAGTCTTATTGTCGGCAAGTTTCACAGACGATGAGTGCTGCCTCCTTGTGGACGCATTCACAGGTGAATCCATGGACGAGCAGGACCCGACAGTCGTGAGTCATGGTGATGCGGCCTTTGTATCGCGAGCCATTCGTGTCGGTACTTCTGCCGATGCATTGGAAGCCTACCGCAAGGCGCTCCACACGAGCCAGGACCACGTCACGGCATCGACTGATTTTGTATGCATTCTCTTTGTTGAAACCCGTCAATCGCCATCAAACAAGAGCAGTGTCAGTAGTGGCGGTGGTGGCTCAATCGTACGACGTGGGCGTTTGGTTTGCATTGACATCCATGGCCATGGCATCATCGAGCCAAGACAGCAAGACCCGGTCAATACTCAGCTTTTATCTACATTACCACCCAAGAAACCATCACTCTTTGTCGACACCCAGTTCTCGATCCATGAGATATTGACCCGATGGTGTGGGTGTTTCTTGGGAAACGATTCGTCCACTTTCCTTCTTGTCACGATCCAGAAAGCCGCGACCAAGCAGCAACAGGCCATCCAGTCATTACTGTACGCATGCAAGGCCAAAGAAATCCAGAGCACCACAAGAATCCACCAACTGGGAGAGTTCACGGTCTGCTCCTCTTCGACGCCGTCTACGGTGGTGGAAGAAGAACCACAAAGCGAGCAGTCACCGTTTCCTTCCCCAATGTACGTAGCCGTACTAAACTAGGCCGGCTAGCTTTGCATCTGTTCTAACTGGCCAAATCTCTTGTTGATATACAGGAGATCAACTCGGTCAACGCAACAAACGGCCTCCGACGTGCTCACGGAGAGGCTGCGACAAGCGTATCAAACAGTTAAGAACACATCGTCCATGCCAGCCGTCCAGGCTTTGCCAAGCCTAGTGGCCACGAATGTCCAGGCTCTTCACGCTCGTGTGGATGTCATCTTGATCCGGACAAGCAGCCACAGCAAGACCACGCTTGAGACAATGACGCTTGTGGAGAAACTGGACGCGGTCCAAGCCCAGTACAACGACTTGGAAACCTCGATCCAGCATGAAGTCTCGGTGAAAAGCCGCTGTGTGGACCGCATCTCCAAGCTCAGCCAAACCATGAGTTTCCAAGTTGTCGAGCACGAGAAACAGCTCAAAGAGAAGCAATCAGAAAACCAAGCGCTCCATTCGCAGCTCCAAGAGATGCAAACCAAATACGATGCGGCCGAGCAGACGCTCGAGAACTTGCAGTCGCAAGTCGAGGCCATGAAAGTCTCGTCCAGATTTTCGCCATCGCCTGTGAAGCCCGCCACAAGTGACCGTCTTCTATTGCAGCAATTTTCGGCTCGATTAGAAACCGCGATGATGGAAGCCAAGTGTGTCGTGGACCATAAAGACAGTATCATTCGTGAGCTGCAAGCGCAGCTTGAGCAGCTTGAAGTGGCCAATGGAAACTTGGAAAAACGCCTTGTGGAAGACGAAAAAGTGTGGAAAAAAGAGGAAAGTGACAAGTGGGAGACCGCGAACAGCGAGTTTGATACTCACAAGAGCCAATGGCAGGCAGACGTCGCGAAGTGGCAGGCAACGAGCGCCACGTTGGAAGACCAACTACGGACCACGCAGCAGCAGCTGACTCACCAGCAAGCGGCAGCCGCAGAAGAGGCGGAAAAAAGTCGTGGGGCCTTAGAGACGCTGGAGAACGAGTACGTTGGTAAGATGACTGCACTCCAGCAGCAGATGAGTGAAGAAAGACTGGAGACGACGGCCCTATACGACGCTACGATGGCGAAGAAAGAAGCTGAGATTGCCACGCTGGAAGAGTCGTTGCGGGCTCGTGAGCAACAGGTGGCCCATTTGCTGGAAACGACCCGTACGTTGGAAGAATTCAAGCATGCGAGTGACTCGCGTATCCACGAGTTGGAAAAAGAACGCGACCAATTGGAAACTACGGGTTCGAACGAAAAAAAGAAACTGGAAAAGAAAGTACGTGTGTTGATGCAAGAACGTCAACAGCAAGACGACGAAAATGAACGATACGAACACGAAATGGCGCAGGCTGTCCAGCGGTTGAATGGAGAAATGGATGCTTTGCGAGCGGAACGAGCCACGATGGAAAATGACCTGCACGGGCTGCTCTCGCAAGCTCAAGCGCAAGAACGAGAACGAGAGAGCCAGACAGAGCAGCAACACAAAGAACAAATCGTTATGCTTCAGGATTGTATCGCGCAGCTGAAGAACGACAAGCACGAACTGGACGAGCGCACCTATACACTGGAGCAACGCACCGCAAGAAAGCTCGTGGAACGGGAAATGCAGTTAACCGCCGAGAGTGACGCCAAGCTGCGCGATTTGATGGAAAGACACGCCGCAGAATTACTACAGCGTGATCTTGAGCTCAACAAACTGAGGAGCCGCATCGCCAGGCAACAGCCACCACAACCACAACCAGTGGCTCTCTCGGCGTCCTCTTCAAGCTTCTCGTCGTACTCGTCCATCTCGTCATCTTCGCCACTTGGCGAGCAACGCGATCTTGATGAGCTGGATGGCGTCGTCGATGGCTCTGGCTCTGGACGGCGGCGGTCCAAGAAAGAGAAAACTACGACGGAGATCACGAAGCTGGCCAAGCTCAAGGACAAAATCGCCGTGCTTCGTCAACAACTCTCGTCGCTCACTCACGCACTCGCAATCGCGAATGAGCAAGAAACGATCGCGAAAGAAACGATCGAAAAGCAACGAGACCAGTACGAGCGAATGATGTACGCACAAGAAGAACTGCTTCTGCAAGCCAACACATTGAAACAAGAAAACTGGATGCTCAGCTTGGCGTTACATGTCACGGAAAACCGCCTCCACACCATAGAAGAAACCACGACGTCACCCATAAATCTAGGTGTAGAAATACTGGAGAATACATGAACACAATGTGCCATTATGCAAGCAGTAAACAAGAAATTGAATTAAAAAAAATCTCATTTGGTGGTGATCTCTTCGGTTGTTTTGCCACAGAGACGTTTGTGTAATCTCCAAGCAGCCTTTTGGCATTCACGGGAGCAGTAGAACGTATTCCCACACCGCGAACATCGCAAAAGCTTGGCTGGCATCTCATGGCAGTGGTCGCAAGTCTTGCCGTGCGTGTATTCAAGCCAAAAGCGCACTTCGTCTTCGCTAGCGTAGTTTGCGAGCTCGTCCTCTTGGCCTTCCTCCTCCTCAATGGCAGTATCTTGCGCGAGCGCGCTGCCGTTGGGCGCGTACAACTCCCATTTTTCCGTGTGGCTCATCAGATTGTGGTCCATGCAGCCAAATTGGTCCATCAAGTCGCTCAATTGGCTATGTTGCTGCTCGGCGACGTCAGCGTTCGCGACAGCAGGAGAAAACTCGACCGCAAACTGGGAGATGGACGAGTATTGTGCATCGCGCAGCAGCGGCGTCAAACGCTGGGAGATGGCAAAGCCACTCAGTCCACGCATCCGCTCCGTTTCGTCGTCTTTCGAAGGCTCCAGAAACGCAGCTTCTCCCAATAAAAAGCAGACGACAGGCCGGTGGTCTGCATCGGCTTGGTGCTGGTTGTGATGCGCCGTGGTCGCTGTGAATGTGGCGTACTGGTCGAGGACACGCTCTTCCCCATGAGGTGACACGTACACAAAAATCAATTGCGCTTGCAATCGCTCGCTTGCGTTTTCTACTGCCGGGTCGATGACCACGAAGTCCATCAACTCACACGCACGTGCGATTTGGTGCTGGAATTCAGGGTACCCATTCGCGTCGATGAATACGCGCGGCCGACAAACGACGGCATCTGCATCTCCATGCTCGCCCACACGTGGCGTGTCGATCTGTTTGTTCTTGGCCTGTGAACTATCGCCAAGCATCTCATAGAGGTAGAGCAAGCGACACGCGACGCCCGTCATGCGGTGCTCGGCCTTGCCGAACTCAGACTCTTTCCTGTCTCAGTCGTCTTATCATTAGAACCAGAGTTGAGCACCAGATGCACATACGATAGGGCAAGCGTACCATGCGTAGTCGTATCTCATATACATATTCGCGTCAATCAGCCTCTTGCGTGCCGCCGCCAATGACTTCGACATGGTTGCCTCCGCGATTATTTGAGTGCTCATTTTGGCTTGTTCACCAAACTTCGGAGACTCACTCGGGGGCTACTATTCAAATGGGCACAGTACACTGCTGAACCGCGGTTCGATTTGCAAATCGTACTTAAGCGGAGCGCTCTTTGAGGTCGCCATCATCGACGCAAGGAAGGAATCAAAACCCACAAGCAACAAGATGAACGGAATTGTGCAGTTCGTATTCGCTGGCGGTGTCGTCGTCGCGGCCGCGCAGCTCGTGACCGGCCCACTGGCCGACTGGAACGCCCGACGAGAGGGTGCTGCGGTGAGTTTTCTTTGTCTTCCCCCTTTAAATTTGGGGTTCACAGAATCAAACGTAGGTAGGTGACTTGGTGACTGACGATCGTGTTGTAATAGGAGCTGAAGCGCCGCGCACAGCTGGCACACAAGAAGAGCGACCACGAATAAGTGTGGTAGTGAACTGCCAAGCTGATACCGTTGATACATCGATCGAACTCATTTCGTAGATAGAAGCTCGTCTAAAAAAATCAAGCCCATTGTACCGCCACTTGAATACAAAAATGAAGAGTATCATACTGTATTTTGCCACGGAGGCTACTTATTCTATTCACTTGCGATTTCACTTGCGATTTCAAGCTACCGCAAGTCCAAGTGAGTGAGTTCATAGTTTGCAATCGCTTGCGCCAGTGATTCAGCGGTCGGGTTCGGTGCCACCACTGCAGCCGCCCACGAGAGCAGCCCGGTCTCTTCGGCGACCTTGTCCAGTGCGATCGCAGTCGTCTTGCCTGTGAAAGAACAGGAAACTGCATGATCAGAAAACAAGGCTTCACTAAAAAAAAACCTATGGTTCATCGGCTCCACGTACCAATGGCTGCTTTCGTGACCTCAGTCGCCAGTCCCGCCAAGGTGCGTGTCGCTTTGATGCCACTCGGACTGAAGTACACAATCCAGTCAGGCTTCCCGCACTCATCTGGCAAGCTAAAGTCAGCGATGGCGCATGTTCGGTAGACTGCCAGTTCTGTGAAGGGTAGCTGTCGTTGTTGGAAACTATGGGGGAGCGCATCGCGTCTCTTATCTCCACAAAGAAAAACCACCGGTTTTGCCAAAGCGCGCTGCGGTAGAATGCCGTCTTCGTGGAGGTACTGAGCCATGACATCCGCTGAGCCACATTCGTCACCTTGGCATTGGACTCCAAAACACTCGAGCTCTCGCGATGTGGCTTTCCCGACCGAAAATACCGTGATATCCTGCAAAGCGGCAATCACTTTTTTCTGAAGCTCTACATCCAGTGAATCGACCACATTGCGAATCGCGGTACCGGCGCGAGGACTGGTCACGAGAATCGCGCCAAAGTTCTCCAGATGGACCAGGATGTCGCGCAGAACGTCAACATTCACGAACTCGAACGCCAGCACTTCCGCAAAGTGGACATTGAATTCCAATGTCTTGGTTGCTTCTTGTGTCACACGGAAAGCCACCTCGTACTTGGCGTCCGCCGCCTTGAGAAGCAGCACCGAGCACTGCCGCAAGCTTGGCGTCGTCATTTTTGTTGTGCTGCAATAAACTGACAACATATATTAGTTGATAGAGTTCAATCGCCACGTATAATATCGACTCGATCGGATATATTCATTTGCCAAGGATATGCTCTTTCATAGTATCCACCTGCTCGCTGCCATCACTGTTGCATTCAACAACAGTGTGAAAATGGACGACATCGAAGAGCAAGTGGAGCCGTTGCACCTCGATTTTGAGGACCGCGAGGTGTACCTCGCCAAGATCCCCGTACGCCACATGAGTTGAATGCAGCGTGGGTTCTCTGCGTGTGCGCGATACTGACGCGCATGACTTGTTTGTGTGCACAACATGATCAGACAGCGTTGGGCATGGCTTGGAAAAACGTGCAAGGTATGACCCCATTGTTTCAACGGCACTGGCAATCTTATAACGGGTGGAAATTCTGTTGATGCGAGTAGAAAGCGAGCTCAAGCTTGGCTCCATTAAGCTGGAGAAGGGCAGCGTTCTTGGCAAACGGAAGGTGTGGTGGATTACAGATACTTGTCGACAGGTACAGTACTTGTCCTGACCTTGTTGCTGTTGTTGTTTGGCGCATTCAGGGCCTCTTGACAGTGAACCCAACGACGCTGGAAGAAGGCGTGTCGGCCGAGTACCGTGTCGAGATCTCCGAGACCCCGTTGAAGCTGCGCGTGTTTTCCCAAGATGGATCGGGCCGTATGGCCATTGAAGGCGTCGTGAAGAACAGTTGCTCGATCATGGCGCAACGGAACGATTCGTACAATAAAATGTGCAAGCAGCGATTGATCAAGGCCATGATCAAGCCACGGTAATGGACTGGCCCGTCTCATCTTTCCTTTTGTTTGCATGTTCAGTACTTACTGACCAAATGTACCTTGTACAATAAATAGAATTACCCAGCAGCTCGAAGGTTTGCCGACCGTGAAAAAGGCCAAAATCCAGTTTACGATCGAGAAAACAGAAGCAGAAGCCGAAGAAGAGGTACGTCTACATTGCGCGCGCGCACCTCTTTGGCCAGCAGTGGTTGATTTCGTAACTGAGCGGCGGAAATGGTTTTACTGCAGGATGGTGTGGATTCTAAAATGGCAATCGAACTCAAGGGCGACAAGAAGGTCAAGATGAGCAAGGTACGTGACTCTCATACAATTGAATGCACGTCCTTGTGTGCTGTATGCTGATACGGAAGGTGTGCTTTTGTAGGACGAGCTTAAGAACCTGGTGTTCCATCATTTCGAAGAACGCGAGTACTGGCCGCTCAAGGAACTCAACTACCATTGCCGCCAGCCAGAGGTACGTGAGGCTCTCAGTTCTTTCGGTGAGCGAAAGGTGTCGTGCTAACGTGTAAATGAAATGCAGTCTTTCCTCAAGGAGATCTTGAAGGAGATCTGCGTGTACCACCGCAAAGGCCCGAACAAATCGTGCTACGAACTCAAACCACAGTACAAAAACTCGCGCGCGTAAAAAATTCTGCCTCTCCGCGGATTTTGTTTTCTCTTCTTTCTTTTTTTCACACGTTGCAGGCATTCCTTGCCACCACGCAATATACACCTATGATATGATATTTTTTCTTATAATATCTTTTAAAACGCCGTCCTGCAGTGATTTCCTTTTTTATATTGGGCTCCCAATAATTTTTTCGTTGTCCGTCCATCGAGTTACACACGCTCAGGAAGTCAGTTGAACCAGTCGCGATCTGGTCCATCCACCCTCTTTAGAGAAAGTGCACCCATGTCTCTGCGGATCCTTCCTCCCAACAGCTTCAACGGGTGTCGCCATCCACGTCACGACCTGTCTCATTTTCAACCTCTGTCCCGAAAATCCCGAGTTGTCCCGTATTGGATTTCAAAATCTATTGATTCTTCAGGCATAAAACCTCACAGAACGCAAGAAACAGGGTTGAAAAACCTTTCTTTCTGCTTTCTGTTCTCGCAGAGCGAGGGACAAAACTTACTTTTGGTTCTGTTGGCTCGAGTTCGACCGCAAACCAACACAGCAAGCACAAAGTGTGGGCGGCAACTGGTTCCACCCCGCTTCCTGGAAGCGTCATCCTGATCAAAAACCTCGACGTGCATCCACATCACCAAAAAAAAAAGTCGCCAGTTCGACCTTTACGTTGAGTGAGTGCACGCACATGGATCCCCCATCACCGGACGCGCCGACCAGCGCAAACGAGGATGCGGTGACCACGCCAAGTTCTGTCGAAAACGCCAACAGTTCCGCAGATGACACCAACAAATCCAACAATTCCGTCGCAGACGCCAACGATGCCAACATCACCAACACCAACGAATCGGATACCAACGATTCCGGTGACGCCAACTCACCTCCTTCGGAGATTGAAGATGCGTCCATTAGCTCGGGGGGGAATGCCGAGGAGGAAACCATTGTTACAGCACCTTCAACGTCTGCGCAACAGATGGAAAGTAGTCCAAGCAGTCCCGAGAGGGTAGATCCGGCTCCGCTTACCGTCGACACTGGCAAGATCGAGCCCGAATCGTCCCCAGCGGCTGCTGTATCGATGTCTATTGTATCCCCATCGTCCACAGCGGCATCAACCACTGTGCGCTCTCCTCAGCCCCAGCGCTTGCCCAGTGTTCTCTCGCCGGGATCAAAAATGCCATCGCCGCAGCCGCCGAGAACGCAGCAGTCGCATGTCCAGTCGCCCCACCATGCGCCGCATGCGATGCAGTTTCCGTACGCGTCTTCGAATTTTATGGCGCCCATGCCGACGCCGATTCGCCCATTAGCCGGCGACCCGCGACTACAAACAGCAACGGCAAGCGACGGCTCCTTGGTCCAGCCACAGCAGCCCCATGGAGGACAACAGGCAGCATACGCCAGTGGTGGTGGCGCTGCTGTTTCTGCTTCAAATCGAATGTATCAAGGCCCACAAGCCAGTGACGTGCTCAAGAATGACCCGAGCACCGCGTCGTTTGAGAGCCAGTGGAACCAAAGCGTTCCAACGCCGACGACAGCGACCACCGACGCGTCGATGGGCTGGGCGCCGGCCACTGCCACCAGTAATACGAGCAGTGGAATGATGACGATGGCGCCACCAGTACCGCAACAACAGCAAGCCATGGCCGTCGTCGATGGCACCCAGCTTCCATCCAACACCATGGGCTCGTCTTCTTCTATGAATGGCAGTGTGGCTCCGCCGCCGCCACTCGTGTCAGTGGCCGATCCCGTGTTGACCTCGACGCCCTTTTCCAGCCGGTCACTTGTGCCCCAGCGTGTCGATGACAATACTTTTGCACTGGACCCGATGAATCTTGCCAACCTCATCGCGTACGGCAAGAGCCTCACGACGCCAAGCCACGCTGCGGCCTTTGCCGTGGATTTGCTGCGTGCGTCGGTCCAAAATGAACACGAACTTGGCGCCCACGGGTGGCTAAGCCAGTACCAAGCCAACGAGTACGAAGTGCTCTTACACAAAGGCTCCATTGGGCTTTGCATGAACATGAGCGTGCGTGCCGGCTGCGTGACCGTCACCAGTTTCCGTCGCCCCGAGTGTGGCGTGATCGGACCCGCGGAGGCGTGTGGCATGATCGAGACTGGGGACGATTTGGTCGGTGTGGACGGGTACCCGATCCAAACGCCCGATGATTTCCAGCTTGTCGTCGGGCGGCTCAAGTCGATCAAGCCCGTGTTGTTGCGGTTCCGCCGTCAAGTGGGGAGTCTTGTCCCCCTGGCACCGGTCAAGGCCGACCCACATGGCTACAAGAGGGGCTTGCGGACGTCGACCGTGAGTCTGGACAACTCGGAGTTTTTCACCAGTGGCATTTGGCACTTGGGCGTGCGGTACTTGGCACCCGGTCAATGGGCCGCAGAGCTGCATGGGGACGGAGGTGGCATCCGCAGGTTGGGTGTCTTTGCGACCGAGCGGGAAGCTGCGATCTTGTATAACCGCTACATCCACCAAACGTACGGCCCGACCGCCGGCCAGCATATGAACCCAGCAGGTATGGGCATGGGCGCTGGTGCCGGTGCCGGTGGTAGTGGTGGTGATGGCCAACAAGGCGTGGCGCTGCCCGTGTCGGTATCGACGGTTCGTGATATGAAGCCGCTCCAACGGCCGCAACCACCCGTGCGTCGTACGTCGGTCAAGGCGGCGTTCACAAACGAACAGAAAGAGCAGCTGCGTGCCCAGATTATGGTGTTCAAGTACGTCTCCACGGGCACCGCGATCGCGAACGAATGGCTTCAGCGCGCTGTCAAGTCTGCTGCGCCGTTGCCCACACAGGAAGGCCACGACAAGAGAAAGAAACGCAAGACATTTTCATCGCAAGCCGTGGTCAAGCCTATCAAGAAAAAGGCCAAGCGTGGTGCTGGTGCCAAGAAGAAAAAGGGCAAGCGAGGCCAGTATTCCGATGAGAGTGAAGAACTAAGCGGCGGGTCAGAGGACGACGATGGCAGAGCGGCGGCAGCCCAAGCAGCCGCGCAAGCACGAGAAGCCGCTGCGCCGACTCGGCGGTCAGGTCGAAATGCTGGCAAGACGACCAAAAGCTATGTGGTTAAGGAGAACGCGTCCGATTTTGAAGACAGTGATGACAGCAAGCCAAAACCCGTTGTGGAAGAACCCAAAGTTCCCAAGGGTCCACAAATGGACAAAATCATTGGTGTACGGTTCCACAAGGAGGCCACTGCGGCAGGCACCGAAGAGGAGAACGACGAGGACGACAACGAGGACGTGACGATGCAGTTTTTGATCAAGTGGAAAGACGTCTCATACGTGCATTTGAGTTGGCTTTCCACCCACGATATGGAAGAGTTTGGCCATTCCTCGGTCATGCGCATGCGTCGGTACTTGCAGAAAAACAGCCGCGACGTGGAACAGGCGCGTGAAAACGTGGTGATCGGTGAAGAGCGGGATTTCAGTGCGTATTTCAGTGAATCGTTCTTGGAAGTGGACCGCATCCTCGCGGTGAAAGAAGTCGAAGAACTGGAAGAAGTGAACCCGTACGTGGTGCATATCAACAACAAGAAGAACAAGAAATTGAAGCCACAAAAAGATGGTGAAGCACCACCAGTGGAGCCTGTGTTGAAGCGCGGCAAAAAGTACTTGATCAAGTGGCGCGACTTGAGCTACGTCGACTGCTCGTGGGAATGGGAAGAAGAGATCACGGACGACCGCAAAATCGCTGCTTTCCATCGGTACAACCACCCACCGATCATCAATGGTGCGCACCCTGCGATGTTTGAAGATGTGCGACCGGAGCCGTCGTCGTGGGCCAAGTACTCCGAGTCGCCGTCGTACAATAACCAGAATACGTTGCGGTCGTACCAACTGGAAGGGCTCAATTGGCTCGTGTTTTGCTGGTACAATCGCCGCAATTGTATCTTGGCCGATGAAATGGGGCTCGGCAAGACCGTGCAGGCGACGTCGATCTTGGAACACTTGCGGCAACATGAACACGTGCGTGGCCCGTTCTTGGTGATCGCGCCATTAGCGACACTGGGCAACTGGAAACGCGAAATTGAAACGTGGACCACGATGAACTGTGTGGTGTACCACGACTCGGAAGGCGGCGCCGATATCCGCGCGTTTATCCGTGACCACGAGTTTTATTATGGGAATGACATGTACAAAAAAAGGGGCGTGTACAAATTCAATGTGCTGGTGACCTCGTACCAGACGCTGATGGCCGATGCCGAGTTTTTGGATGTGATCCCGTGGCGGTATATCGTGATCGACGAAGCTCACAAGCTCAAAAACCGCGAGACCAAGCTGCTGCAATCGCTGCAGAATTTTTCATGGGACTCGTGCTTGCTCATGACGGGCACACCGCTTCAGAATGGTGTGTACGAGTTGTGGTGCTTGTTGAATTTCATTGAACCGGACAAATTCCCAAGCCAGCAGCAATTTTACGACGAATACGGTGAGCTCAGCACCGCGGAACAAGTCGCTCGGCTCCACGAACAGCTGCGGCCGTATATGCTGCGCCGCGTGAAAGAAGATGTCGAAAAAAGCATCCCGCCAAAAGAAGAAACCATCATTGATGTGGAGCTCACGACCATGCAAAAAAAATACTACCGGGCCATTTTTGAGCGTAATCGGTCATTTCTCAATATGGGTGCAAATACGACCGTCGCAAATTTGGTCAACGTGGAAATGGAGCTTCGCAAATGCTGTAACCATCCGTTTTTGATCCGTGGTGTGGAGGATAAAGAGTGTGGCCATGCCGATGACGCGCATCGTGCCAAGACGCTTATTCAAGCAAGTGGTAAGACCGTTTTACTGGATAAATTGCTGACCAAGTTCAAGGCGGAAAACAAAAAAGTGTTGATTTTTTCGCAATTTAAAATCATGCTGGATATTATTGAAGATTTATGCCAATTGCGCAATGACACGATTGAACGCATGGACGGCTCCGTGCGTGGCAACTCGCGGCAAGCTGCGATTGACCGGTTCAATAACCCGGCCTCGGAGACCTTTGCGTTTTTGTTGAGCACCCGTGCGGGAGGCGTCGGTATCAACTTGATCGCCGCGTCGGTCGTGATTTTATTTGACAGCGACTGGAACCCACAGAATGATTTACAGGCCGTGGCGCGGTGCCACCGAATTGGGCAAACCCAGTCCGTGAACATCTATCGGCTTGTGACCAAGAAAACGTACGAAGCACAAATGTTTGACATTGCCTCGAAAAAGCTTGGCATGCACCACGCCGTGTTTGAAACTGGCGGTGTGCGCAACGAATTTGACGGAGAAGACGAAGGAAGTGGCAATATGATGTCGCTCATGTCGTTGGACCGTGAAAAAGTGGAAATGATGATCCGGTACGGCGCGTACGCGATCATGGGCGGCGACCATGAAGACGAAGATCCCGAAAACCGAGCGATCAATGAAGTCGATATTGACCAGTTGTTGTCGTCGAGTCGAACCATTCGATACGATCCGACCCGAGGCGACAACCAAGACGGAGAAGCTGGCGAAGGAGGAGCACAAGGAGCAGAAGGAGGAGCAGGAGGAGCAGGAGCGAAACCCGTCTCGCAAAGCAGTGCCTTGTCGTTTTCCAAGGCCAGTTTCACGGCCGAGACGTCGGATGCGACGATTGATTTCAATGATGACCAGTTTTGGGAAAAAGTGCTTGGCCCCAAACTGGTGCAAGTGCTGATGACCAAAGTGCAAGAAGGATGGCTTTCCAAGGCCACGAAAGACGACGTGAAGAAATTTCTCACGGAATTACGGGACTTGGCTCGCAATGTCGTGAAAGAACGGCAGCGCGGCGGTGCATTGGAAGATGCTGACCAAGTCATGTCGATCTTGATTGAGCTGAAAGTGACCGGTCCGATTTTGAAAAATGTGGTCAATGTGCGCACCGTGGCGACCGAGTGGCTTGAAGTGATTGAACGCCCCAAGCGGCGCAGAAACCAAGATGCCGAAAGTGAGTTAATGTATCTGGAGTTTCTGGATGGCACCAAACACGCACCAGCTCTTGCGGGCAAAAAGAAGAAGAAGAAGTCACGCACAAAGAACGGGGCAGCAGCAGCCGCTGCCAGTGCCGGTGGCGCTGGGAATGCGTCGGCCACTTCGGCAGCCAATGGACGACGCACCAAGGCCAAGGCGAATGATCGACGACGAGAGCCAAGCTTTGACAGCGAGGACGGCGGGGAGGAGAATGATGACGATGAGGGAGAGGAGGGGAAGAAGCCAAAGCGATCAAACAAGCGGCAGTCGACAGGAAGCGGCGGGTCTGGAGCAGCGAGCAAGAGTGGTATCCACGTGGTGTTGCGGCCAGCAGAGAAGGCTGAGGATGGTGGTAATGGTGGTGACGACGACGGTCCAGGCGAGTACAGCTTTGTTCGAACGTACTCGACGATCAAGAAAATCGAGAAGCTCTTGAACTCGTCGGAGGACCCGGATGCGGATTTCCATACACCTGTGAAGGCTGGCGCGGCTGACTCGGATACACCTCGCCGTCGTGGCCGTCCAAGAAAACTCTCGGTCGGAGAAGAGGACGAGAACGAGGACGAGGATGAGGAAGAAGAAGAGGAGGAGGACGACGAAGGGGACGAGCCACGCGCTGCGGATGCGAATGAGGCCGAGTCGGAAGAAGGGGAGGAAGACGAGGAGGACGCGGCGGAGGACGATGGCGAGGAAGAGGATGACGACGACGATGCCGATGAAGAGGAGGACGATGACGATACGCCAAAGAAAAAGAAACGGAAACAAAAACAAGTCCAGAAAAAGCAAACCACCCGGAAAAGTGCTTCTTCTGGACGGAATGGGTCAGCTCGAAAATTGTCGGTGGACCCGCAAATTGATGAAGAAATGTGGTGTCGCGTCTGCGCGAGCGACCAGGGCTTCATGGACGACCCCATCGTGCAGTGTGAGCGATGCAACGTCGCGGTACACAAGGTGAGCTGCCATCTAACAGAGCTTTTGTGGTGGTAGTGGTCATGGATGTTGCTCATAGTTTTTGTGTGTGCTTGGCTGTAGTACTGCTATGGGATCGACAAGGTTCCAGAGGGCGACACGCCGTGGTTTTGCGATTTCTGTGGCGAAACGGAAACGTCATCGGCCGAAGCGGTGCGTTTTGTTGATTTTTTTAACTGGTTTTCCCTTTCCCTTTGTGCTGACCTATTATCTATTTCTTCAGACGTGTGCGTTGTGTCCGCTGAAACGGAAAACGTCGGCGTTCAAGAAGACGTGTGAAGGCGACTGGGTCCACGTGGTGTGTGCACTGTGGGCGCCAGGCGTGCAATTCGTGGACGTGGAGCGGATGCAAGACGTCAAGAATGTGCCCGAAGTCATCGCCGAGACCCGCGGCGAGCAGTGCGGCATTTGCCAAGACAAGGACGGCTGCATCAAGTGCTTTCGAGGGTCATGTTCGACGTACTTCCACCCGCTTTGTGGCCGTGAAAGCAAAGGACAGTTTGATATGTTTATGAACGAATCGGGCCAGCTGAGAGCTTTCTGTCCCAAGCACCGCACTAGAGCTAGACGATGAATACTACTACTACAGTAAGAGAGAGAGAGAGACAAATATGATGATGATGATGATGATGATATAACCATTTCGACAAGAAGATTCTTTCCATTTTAGAGCAGCTCAAAATCTCGATAGGCGCGTTCCAGTTGTGAGTCAAACTGTGCGAGCCACGACTGGTCCAAGAACCGGTTGGTTTTCTTGGCCCAGTCCAACTCATTCAAAGTCTTAACGAGTTGCAAAAGAGAAATGGTCGATGACTCGCCCAGTAGCAATGGATCGGCCTGGCCACCGCTGGTACCTCCGCCATTTGCATTCCCATTCCCACTGCCTTTGCCACTCGCTCGCTCAAGGACTTCGGTGACGATCGCGTCATCCATGCCAACAAGATGCATGCGCAAGACCGTCGACTTAGCTTGGACCGCATTCACGGCGCCGACGTCGCCGAGGTCGAGCTGCTTGAGCTCGTCAAGGATGCGTTGCCGGTTCTTGACAAACA
The DNA here is from genome assembly GCA_023336165.1 of Pythium monospermum. Taxonomy (NCBI): domain Eukaryota; phylum Oomycota; class Peronosporomycetes; order Pythiales; family Pythiaceae; genus Pythium; species Pythium monospermum. The sequence goes on from JAADWJ010000129.1 coordinate 23,496, forward strand.
CCGCGTACCGGTTCGTCGAGCCCGACTTGGAGCCGTCCATGGTCTTTTTAGAGTGGTGCAGTTCCTTTTTGAGCTGCTCGCGCTGCGCTTCATTCCGCCTTGCGACCCGCACAAGTTCTTCAAATTCGTCGATATCGATCGACCCGTTGCCGTCTTTGTCAATGTAGTTGATGAAATCGTGGCCTTGCTCGATCGATAACTGGATTTCCATTTGGGAAAGTGTGTCGATCATTTCTTGTGGCGAGATGCTGCCATTTCCATCGGCGTCACAAAACCGGAACAAGTCGATCACGCGCAAGTGTTTGCGCTTCATGTAGCCGTCAATCCGCTGAACGATCTCACGAAACAGAGCAAGTTTTTCTTGGGCTTTGTGGTCGATCGACTGGTATGTGCCGCCAAACGCTGTGTCGATCGAAGTATCCGTGGCATTCATCGAGGTGAGAGCAGTCCGTGAGGCTGGAGCTACTGCTGCCGCGTTGGACCCATGGTGGTGGCTCTCGGACGGCTTGGAGCGACCCACCTCTATTTCGTCGCGACCTTGTTTTACCTTTGAAGGCGGCTTGACGGCATCACTGGACTGGCCCGTGAAGCCCGCAGTCGGTTGCTTGCGCTTTTGCATCGCTGGGAGGTTGGTCATCTTCTTCTGCGTCATGCCGGGGATCATGAGTTCCGGAAACGATGGCATGTACGCATTGTTACTACTGGCGAGAGATGTGGTGCTGCGCCTGCCAAGTTGCGACATCGCGACTGATGGGACGCTCTTGATCGCGGCTTGTGACATAAGGCGCTTGCCCACATGTGCAGGCTGCGTATTCGTGTACCCTCGTGCCAGGATTTCCTTCAAGGACGCTTGCCATGGCTTTTCGTCGCTCACATGCACTGGTACATCGTCGACGTCTTCACCTGAGAGCTCTGTGCGAGGAGAGCGATCGTCTTCCAACTCGCCCGTCGACTCCTCGTCGCTGATCATCCTCGCAAGCACTGGTTCTAACTTGTCCTTCCTCGTGGATGACATTGGTCGACCACCACTTGTGACTCCCACGTTGGTTGCTTGGTGCTCACTTCTCTCTAGCGGGGTAAACCCCGTCGACGACGGACGCCTCGAGAGTGGTGGCGTTGACAATGCAAAACCACGTGATGAGGAGCTGCGTTTCGGGAGCCCGCGCTTCCCGTCGGGGGCTAAATTGGGTAAACTCGTGAGCAAGAGCTCCGCGTCGTCGTCAACGGCACCATGTCGGGACCCATGGATTCGGTCACGTAGACCGCACAGCCGAATGGATTCTTCCAAAAGGATCTTCATCTCAATTTCATCGACGTCATCTTCCGCGCCGGGGTCTTGTTCGTATCGAAGTTTGTAGCGCTTGCCCACCACAGCTGCGATGACTCCGTCGTACAGTCGCCCATTCGAGAGCTCTTTCAAAAATTTGGTGCCGACGGCCATTGTGAGCGGGCCATGTGGTGCTCCACTGCCTCCAGCACCCGCACCCATCCCTGCTCTTGCAGCGCTCGCTTCAAGTGCTTTACGTTTCCCCACTCGACGACTGATGAACGCTCGGATGATGGCCTGGATGAGCACAAGGCCTCGCCGGAACGTCACCCCCGCTGTGTACAACTTGGCGTCCCCCTTCGTGAGCACTTCCCGTGCTGCCGCTTCTTTTGCATTGAGATTCGACGACTTGCAAACGATCGCGAGCTGCTGCAAGAATTCGTGGGTATCTTCCACTGCCACACCAGCCAACACCTTGACAGGGCTCACAAGAAGAAGCGGAGAGATCGATTTCTCGTTCAAGTTGACCATCGCGTACGCGACAAACGCGAATGCTCGCGTGAGAAAGGCAGCCTTCAAATCTCCGTATAGATTAGAACCAAATATCAAAAGGAACAAGAAAGCTGTCCATGGTTCTCACCTTGTCTTCTTTCGACGCCAGCTCTGCGTACTCGAGTTGTTGTGCGGTGAAGATGCCATACGGCTCCAATGTCTCGACCAAAAGCTTGTGAAGGAACGTGAACGGAGGTCGAGCCAACACGCGCTTGCTCACGGCGGTGGTTTGCACGACACCGAGCAGCGCGTGATACGTCTTGTCCACCAAATCGTCAAAGCGGGTCGACATGGCGACCACCACCCACGCTCTGCCTCAAAAGAGTCGATTGATTAAGGTGCCTGATGGTCCACACAAGGGATCATAGACACAGCGAGACGTGTAGACGGCTTTTCTACCCAAGCGAATGCGGCGCGTTCAGTCTCTCACGCCTCGTATACGCTGCCCTGTCGAGACTCGCCTTGACATACCGGAAATACGAAGGCTATTTGTGTCTGTGGACCTAGTGGGTTTCTCAGTTATCAATACCCCGGTAGAAAATACTACACAACAAACGGCCGACGGGTCGCGTCTGGCTTGCGCTTCGTCATGTGGCTCAAGCTGGCTTGGGTCGGTGCAAGAAAATGGTTTGACCGAGAGGATGGCATTGGCGGCGGCACTGGAGGGGGTTTAGTGAGGCGTCTGGAAGCTGTTGTCGTGGACCTGTGAGGTTGTGTCGTGTCCATTCGCGTGGTCGTCGGTTTCGCACGTACAGTGGAGGCCACTTTGCGATGGACTGCTTGCCTCGTCCCCAGGGCAGTGGAGTCGACCATGGATCGATCGGGAAGTGGCAGTCTCAACATCGAGTCAAAATCGCTGCGACTGTAGCTTCGCCTGCTTGTATTGACGTCGATTGGCTTGGCGACTGCACGAGGAGACGAGGTTGGTCGTCGACTTGCCGTCGTGGTGGTCCTTGCAGCTGTACCAACAACACCACGGTGGCTTTCGTGACGAGTCGTTCTCACTGTGGTAGGCTCATGCAAGATCGAGTCCAATACGTCGACGGTCTCGTGAGATGGGATCGTTCTTGATGCGCGGCTTCTCGATGCGATCGGCGGCTTCTCCACTACGCTCTCGGCATCCTTGATGCTTTGCTGAAGTTGCTGGAGCAGTCTCTTTTGACGCACTCTGATTTTTTCCGAGAGTTCGAGCGATTCTTGCAGCGAGTCACAATGCGATTTCATCTTGTCGTACGCTTCTTTCCACTTGACAGCATCGTGGTATTTTTTTTCCATCGCGACCAAAGCCTTCTTGGTTTGTTCCAGTTCGTACCGAAGCTGGTCACGATCAACAGCGACGACGCGAAGCTCTCGTACGGCTCGAAGCATCTCACGATCCGACCGACGAGGGGCCACTGAAGGAGCCAGATGACTCCTTCGCGTCCCAGTCTCTTGCTCGTCTTGAACGTCTTCTTGCATTTCCTTGGCGTTTTCATCATTCTGGAAGTGTCTTGTCGTCTTCAATGGGCTCTTGTTGGCAGTGACGCGTCGCTTGAGCTCTGGCGTCGTTGTGGCCTTTTTGAGAATTGTCCGTGCAGGCGACTTGGCAGCGCGATGACGCGGTGGTCCATTTTCTTCCAATGGATCTTCTGTATTGAGAAGCGGCATGTGTTGATGACGAAGAGACAGCTTTTGATGCAAAGCCGCCCGGCTATCTTCTGTGGAATGGATCGAAACTCCTTCCGCGATGTCGTCACGTGTGGAGAGTGAATATTGGCTGGAAGTCGCGCTCGTCGCACGGAGTCGAAGCGACAGGTTCGCGACATCCCGCTGCAGCTCCTCCAGTCGCGTCTCTAAGCGATTGCGTCGCCGAAGGGGAACACGCTCATGTCGCGTGGGGTGGTCGTTCCTCGCTTCTTCCGCTTCTTCTTCTCTGATTTGTTCCTGGTATGGTGGCGGTGTCTCTACTGGTTCACTGAAGGATACAGACGCAGGCGCGCGACGCTGTCTATTGGTACTGCTAGTACGGCCGCGCGTGGGTTGTGGAGTGGTTATCACATCCTCTTGTTCTTTTTCTTCCTCGTCTCCGTCATCGTCATATTCGCGTCGTGGCGCGCGTCCAGTCGATGGTGGCGTCGTCACCTCGTGCTGAGAGGCAGGCGTCGGCATGGCCCACATCTCGCGAACACGGCGCACTGCTCGCTGTGTCGATACACGTCCATCTTCCTCTTCAAACGATACCATTTTCAAAGCGCTTTCTGTGGACCCATATACCGCAAGGGCAACCACCACAAGTTAAACGTCGAACACCACGCGCGGCGCGCGCGGGGGAATTTCAAAAGTTCCAGATTTGGCTTCAGGATTTGGGTTACATTCGTGCAACCTTAGCCAGGACCAATAAATATTGGGTCACAATCTGGCAGTCAAAAAAATATTGTGTTGACGGCTCTGGAAGGTTGATGTCATCAAGTTGATGTCCAACTTGAGAGCCATCATTTTTTGAGGTGGCCACAACCTGGTTGGGCCAGCAAATACTGATCCACTGATCGAGTGGGTATAGTTACCCACACGATCCAGTACCAGCACCATTATCGGGTGCATGCTCTGACGGTTGAAGGCCAAAGTGGCGACGGGTAACCTTTTACCCATTCGATTATTGGATCAGTATTTGCTGGCCCACTGAGGAAACCCTGACGTTCATTCCCAATATGGGCACCTCATTTTAACAACGTAATCAGAAATGAACCCATCGACGAATCCACAATAATATCGTAGGTTCGATAGTATGGCTAATTTATGTTCGTTATGCCAGGGAAACACACCCGTCTCTTATGACTAGCCACATCAGAGTGATGGTTGATTCGTTTCATCATCTTGGCATCGTGCAGTGTCGTGTTGGCGACGAGACGGAGGGCACACAGCGCGAAATATGGGCGCTCTCACTCCTACACCCCCGCCCAAGATGGAGCTGCAAGGCGCACACGGTGAGCGCCATCCGCTTCTGCCGACGGTATGCGACGACGTCGCGGTCAACCCACTGGATCTAGCCAAGTCTGCGTCGTCGTCGTCGTTGTCTGCGTTGAAGGAGACGCCGCATGAACTGCTCGGTCTCGGGTTGGTTGCCGTGTCGGCGGTTTGTTTCAGCATTGTCACGACGCTTGTCAAGTACGAGACAATGAATGGGCTGACATTCATGGAGACTATTTTTTGGCGTTCGTCCATTGCATTCGTCTTGAACGGGGTAAGTTGCACTTGTTGATCGTGGGCTTCAACTGAAATATTCTTGCTTACCTATGTCTTCGTCTACTTTAGGTGTGTATGCTGAGACACGGAATCAGCCCGTATGTACCACCAAGCCACCGAAACGCAATGCTCTTGCAGTGCCTCTTCGGGTTTTGCTGCATCGGGTTTGCCTTCTTCGCGATCTCGCGCATGGTGCTCGCCGACGCCAGTGTGCTGATTTTCACCAGTCCAGTGTTGACGTTCTTCTTGGTAAGCTCCCCATAGTGATAGCGCATGACTGGCGCACTGCAAAATCTTCATATTGATATTTTCTACTCGCGATCCTCAGGGTGCGTGTGTTCTGCGAGAGCACATCGATCCCGTCAGTCTCGGATGCGCTCTCTTCAGTGGAGTGGGCACGATTTGCGTTCTCCGACCGGCGATGCTCTTCGGAGAAGCCGGCGACGACGAGATACGAGCTCCAACTATTGGAGTTGTAGCTGCTCTACTGGCGGCTGTGACGCAAGCGCTACTGTATGTCTTCGTACGGAAGCTCCAAGTCATCCATCCACTCGTTGTCGCGCATTACTTTGCTCTCTTTAGTGCTCTGGCCGCAATGTGCTTCGTTCTCATCTTTGAATCGGTACGTTCTCTATCAGATCAGAATTGCAAACAACATCCCCATCTAACACAGGTTTTTTTTTTGTTGGCTATCGTAGCACGTCACGTGGCCTTCCACCACTGGACTTCAGCTTGCTGCGATTGGTACTGGTGTGTTCGCATTCATTGGCCAAGCGGCCCTAACGAAGGGGTTCCAGTTGGAGAGTGCTGGGATCGCAGCCGTGATGCGGTACCTTGATGTCGTCTGCGTCTTCATCTGGGACAGTACCTGGCTGCATGAGCCTGTGAGCCCATGGAGCGCTGTCGGTGCCATCATCGTGTGTGCATGTGCTCTCGGGATCGCATTGCGAAAGGCGCGGATCCTATGATTGACCTGCTGATCATCAATTTATTACTCCTCATAGTGAATATTATACTTCAAAGAAAATCCAATAATACACATAACCGTTGGCTCAACGTTCGCGCAACATTGGGGTAATTCTTGAAAGGGCACACAGCCCAAAATGGAGCTGACGAGCGCTTTAACAAGCGGTTCTTCGCGTAAGAGTGCCGCAAATATGAACGCACATCTGCCGTCCGAGCAACCCAATAATGCAAATTCCGACGCGCTTGGAGATAACTGGAAGTCGGCGCTTTGTGTGACCTCTCTCTATGATTCGTATGTCGCCGTCCAACACGAAAATGAATCCCTTCGCGAGCAACTTCGTCAAGTGCAACACGCAAATGACCTGCTTCAAGTGGAAGTGCGCAACTCGGCAAAGCACAAGCGACCAGAGAGTGAAGATGGCATGGATGAAAGCCAGCTAGTGAAGGAAATCCGGCTGCTACGCGCAGAGAAGAGCCAACAAGAGTTGCTCTTTGACAAGCGCCGCGCGCATCTTGAGAGCCAACTCGCCGAGTACAAGGCGTTGTACCATGATCAAGTCGGCAAGTACCAAGAGCGGTTTGATTTGGATCCAAATGAACCCAAACGCGTGGCGTTATCTGCTCTCACGCTGCAAAACGCGCTGGATCAAGTCATGCGAGAGAAAGAGGAAATCGCCATGCAACACGGCAAGCTCCAGCAAATGTACCACGCGCTTGAACAAGAACAGCGCCAGACAACGACAGCGCTACATGCACAAGTCGCAGAACTACAAGGCAAACGCGCTGCACAGGCTACCCATCGCATGCGCGCCGTGCTGGAAAAATGGGTGTTTACGCGAGTGGCTCATAGTTGGAAACAGTGGCGTCTCCTGGTGCTCAGTGATCGTTTGCAGGCCAAACAGCGTGCAGAACAACAAGAATTCAAGCAAATGGCTGATGCAAAGCAAAAAAATATGGTACAAGAGCGAGCGGCCAAGTTTGTGGTCAAGATGCTGCAGAGCTCAACGCGTCGTTGCTTCAGTGAATGGAAAACGAGAGCACATCAAAAGAAAGAGCAGCGTAGTCGGCTTCATGCTTTCCAAAGTGATCGAGCACGAGCTGTGCTCAAGCGTGTCTATGTTGTGTGGAAGCAAGACTACACTGTGTCTAAGAGCTACAGTGTAGGCGTCAACCGCGTGGTAAAACTGATGGAGCGCCACAAGAAACGACAGGCGTGGAGTGCGTGGGCGGTGGTCCCCCTCAAAGCCGCGATGGCCACCACACAGAGACAAAACGACAGTTTACGCGTGGAAGTGTCGACGCTCACGACAAGAGTCCATGAACTGACCGAGGAGTATGGCGCAGTGGTCTCTGCACATGTCTCCCTCGTAGAACAAGTCGAGATCAATGCGACGACCCATGTAGAGCAAGTTCAAGAACACTCTCAAGATCGAGAGGCAGTGCAAGCACGGATCGTCGAGGTGCTTCGGCGTCGCCATGCACGAGAAATGGGCCGCCGCCACTTTGGGCTGTGGAAGCGACAGTCCAATTCTCGTCGTGTGGCACGCCAAAAAGTGAAGCTGATGCGTCAACGCCATGAACAGCATCTCGTGAGGAACACACTAACGCAATGGCACGTCGTCGCCCATGAGCAGCGTCGTTACAAGCACATCACGACACAAATTGTGCAAAGGATGCGGCTCCTCGGAGCGTACCGGTGCTTTCTCGCGTGGCGTGAGTTTGCCGCTGTCAAGAAACAACGCGTGGCCGCGCTGCGGCGTGTGGTCCACCATATGAAGCATCAGCACTTGATCAAGTGCTTTAAAACATGGCACATCTACCGTCAAGAGCGCCATGAACAGCGTCGTAAGCTGACTGTGCTTTGTGTGACGCTCACAAAATTCCAGACAGCAGATTTCTTTGCCAAATGGAAGGGAGCGCTTGTCGCGATCACCGCCCAAGAGGAGCAAGTCAAGCGGCAAGAAATCGAACGCGAGTGGCAACAACGCCTGGAACAGTCCAAGCACGAAATCAAAACAATTCGTCAGTACTTTCAGACGTGGCAAACGACCATCAAGAGTGGCAAAAAGTATAAGCAGATGGCCAAAAAATATGCCGTCAAGTGGAAGACTGGGACTCTTGTCAACTGTTTCGACGAATGGAAACTCTTTTTGGCTCGACGACGCACGCAAAAGGAGATGCTGAGACGATTAGCTAGTCGTCGAGTGCTGAGAGATCTGCAAGGAGGGTGGACACGGTGGCGCACACAAGCTCTGGCAAAGGGAAAGCACGACGCGCTCGCGGCGGCAGAGCGAGAGAAAGAAGAGCATGTCGAAAGGCTGGAACACGAGCTCATGCAGTTGCGGCTCACAGATTCCGCGGCGAGAGCGACCAGTGCCGAGCGGGAGAGCGAGCTCATGGCCGACTTGCAGAATGTACAGCAGGCTTTACATGCTGCCCAGGGCTCCTGCCACCAATACAAGAATGCGTTTAAAGCTGTGTGTCTGAATGTCGTGCAAGTACGGACCATCGCCAAGTGTTTGCGTGCCTGGCGGACAGCCGTGCGGGACATAAACCGCCGTCGCCATATGGTGGACGCCATGCTTTCCAGAAAGCGATCGCGTTGTGTACGCGTCGTCTTTAGCGGGTGGGATGCGCAGCGACGCAAGCGATTGAAGATGTGTGCGGCCGTGGCGCAGCTGCAAAGCCACTGGGATCGTCGCGTGCGTGGCCACTGCTTTCAGTCGTGGCATGGATACGCACATCTATGCCACACGATCCGTCTTGTCACTCTGAGGAATGTCGTCAATACCAGAAAACGGCTGTGTCAGTCTGTGTTCACTGCCTGGCATACGGAGACGCGGATGAATCGCCTGTTGCGCAAGACGCTGGAGCGAATCTGGCTCGTTTCCGTGCATGCTCGCATGCAATACTACCTCGTCCAGTGGAGTGCGAACGCTCAAGCCGCCAAACTCCATGACGAGTTGGTGCGAAACAAGCAAGCACTCGCGGCGATCCAGGCCAAGATCTGTGGCCGGTGGGCCGCATTCTCGCTCAAGACAGTATTTGTCGCGTGGCAGCGAGGCGTTGGCCAAAAGAAACGAGCTCGGCTTGGTGTCCAGCGGCTCTCGAGACTCCACGATACAAGGTTACTAGCCATTACATTTGATGGATGGCAAAACTTCCATGGACAAGTCAAAGTGCAACGTGCGTGGCTCCACAAATGGCAAGAAAAGCAAGAAACCGACGCAAAGGTAGCCTCGTGGAGCCAGTGGAAGACAACGACGATCACCAAGCGGCGGGAACAAATGGACGCTCTTGTATTAGAGCGGCAAGCGCAAAGCGATGCATTGGCAGAGAAAGACACGAAGCTGTCCACGTTGGGGTTGAGAAACGATGAATTGGCTGCTCAGCTGGCACAGATCACAATGGAGCGTGGATCCATTGGCCAGTCAGCGAGCAAACTCGAGAAGAAGGTACCTCTGGTGAGGGCGCTGTATCAGTGGCGGTCAGTTACCGCATCGTGCAAGACCACACGAGCACGGCTGATGCGCTTCCAGACAGTGTGTTTGGTAAGAAAGCAACGGAATGTGCTGAAACAATGGCGTGACGTTGTCGTCATGCAACAACAGCGTGCCCATGATGCCCTTTCCATGGAGCGGTTACGGTGGCAACAGCAGCTCCGCCACATCCTGCGGTCCTGGCAATCCGTGACGCAAAAATTTGCCACTCTCAAGCACCAGATCGCTCGTTTTCGTGTGCGCCGTGAATCGCGAATGCGTGCCCAAGCTTTCCAGACGTGGACGGTTTTAATCATTCGCAGCCACGCCGTGCAGAAGTTGACCCAGACATTGACCGAAACGACCACACGTGTCGCTCTATTTGAAGGCTTCTTGACGTGGAAACATGCCACGCAACTCAAAAAGTCGCTTGCGCTGCGAGAAAGTAACAAGCAGAAGCGACTGATGGCGTTCATGCTGGGTAAACACGAGTACGCCATCACCAAGTACTTCCGCGCCTGGAAAGCCAGTGCACGCATCCGCCACGAGCGCATGCAATGTGTCGAGAAACGTTTGGCTTGTGTGGAAAAGAACCGTCTCGGTGAGCTGTGGCGGCGGTGGGTGGAATTCCATGGTCACCAGCGGCAGCAAGCCAAGTGTGTGAGCACGCTGGTGCGACTTTTGTATCGTCAACGAGTACGGGTCGGTTTGCGCCACTGGATGAAACAAATTACTCTATGCCGCGTCCATTTGTTGCAAACCGTCAACCAGCAGCTGGAGCGTGACCAAGAGCAGCTACAGCGCAAGCTGCAAGTCCATTCTGTCCATGTAGATCAATTGACGGCCGAGGTGGTGGCATTGAAGGCAGACCAAGTGGCCCTGCGAGACACGATGCAAACTACGGCCGCAACGACGGAGGAACGTCATTTTACTGAGCGGCGCAAGGTAAAAATCCAATTGCTATTGAGCAAGCTGGTCGTACAAGCCCATTACGTGCCGTGTCCAGTGGCTGCCGCCCATTTGGCCTTCCAGAAATGGAAAGAACGGACGCTGACAATGTCTCACCAACGCGCTGCACTGCGACGATGCCTTGCGATGACCACAAAGAAACAGCTCGCGACGGCGTTGTCATACTGGAGAAGACGCGTGGTATCGTCGGAACGGCGCGAAGCGCGGCTGATGCGACGACAAGTCGTCCTGTATCGCAATGTCTGGAACGAGTGGAGACGCTTTGTCCACCACCGCGCAGTGTGCCGTCGTCGGTTCATCGCACGGTGGATTGAAATCACCCACACAGTACAAACCCACGAAATGCTCCGCAAGAAAATGGCGACAGCGTTCCAAACGTGGCAATTACAGACGTCCTTGGCTACTGCCACAGAAAGGCTTCACATGATCGCCAGCGATCAGTCCAAGGACGAATTGGTCAGTGTCTCGCAAAACCGCAAACGGCTCTTGACCAAGTGGTGCTGGCGTGCCTACCATACCAACTGCGGCGATCTCCACCACGCACTGACGCTCTGGAAGCAAATTGTTCAAAACCACAGGCGCGATGTCCTCCACCACCAGATCAGAGAGTGGGAGAAGACCCAGAGCAACAGCAAAACACTCAAAAGCGAACAATTGCCAACCGTTGGAAGCAAACCACCACTGATAGAAAAAACCACCGAAGGGCTTCAGGGTCTTTTCCGCCGACTCGCAAACGCCCAATCTGTGGCTGACCTGTTTCAAGGCGTGTCGACCGCTTTTTCTCAGATCTTCCACGGCCAAGCGTCAGGTATCCAACCTCTCCATACTCAGTGTGTTGAGCTGTTGTTTAGATGTGTGCTGATGCCTCTGCTGTTCCTCTGCTTGGTAGCCGTTTTGTTCTTCGTGGATCCATTGAGAAACGAGCTGTGGACGCGCCACCGCGACTCCCAACAAATTGTCCAAGTTCCCGCGACACTCGGCATCGCTGGGTTCTGCTGCTCCAACATGGTGACGCTGTTGGTCGAGAATGCCACAGCAGATGCTCGGTTCCATTTGCTTGTCGATCAACTTGCCATCTCAGGAATCATCGGCGGCGGAGGCGGCTCGCCAACACTCAGTGGAGACGGCATAGCGTTGTTTTCGTCCGCGATCATCGGAGCGGATGGCGCTGTGTATGGGGTGCTCCAAGTCGCATTCACTTCTCCAGTGCCAGAAGCAAACAACCAGCGTAAACACTTGCAGACCCACGTCCAGGTGCTCGCGCGTGCCGGCAATTTCTTCGGTACGCTATTTCTGATATGTAAAGAGGCTTGCTTGGGGATACTTGTCACGTTTCTAAACGGCGTCTGTATCAAACCCTCTAACGGTAGTGGAGCAAATGGTGGTCGAAATGGCTCGCCACTGCCGTGACAAGTTACGCGCTCGCTCGCCTGAGAGCTTTGCCAAACTGTTCAAGGTGAGTTTGTGAGAGATCGCTGGATTTGTTTTTCCACCCTATTCCAGGAGGACTGACCTTGGATGGTTTTTTCTATTTCGTATAGCAAACAAAAAACTGGCGGAAATATTTTGCTCAAGTTGAAAAAGAAGCAAACCAAACACAACAGCAGCTCACTCAGATTCTTCAAGAGCAAGATTTCTTGTTGCAAGAAAAGGCGCGTCTCCAAGAGGCCATGCAGAGGCTGGAAGAGCAAGAGCGTACTCGCGAAGAGACGCAACCGCAGCGTTCGAGTGACCAAGAGCAGTTGTTGATGAAGCACTTGGTCGCGTACAAGAAGAAGGCAACCAAGCTGAGAGAGTTAGTCCAAGAAACCGAACAGCGTCTCCATGAGAAGACCCAGGAACTGGACCGTGTGGTCGCTGAGCACGCACAGTATCGCCAGGAGGTGCGCACACGAGAGTGGCAAGCCATGCTCACCAGTGCCACGACTGCCGCCGCATCGCCTCAAAAGACCACGAGGCGAGCCACCGTGTGGGCAGCAAAGTCAGGAGCCTTTGAAGATCCAGAAGAAGAATCTGGATGTGGGGCTGCCAGCAGTAGTAGTCAGATGAAGAACCATTTGTTACGAGGCGCCGAAGTCGCGACGCTTAAGAACGAGCTCGTGCGAGCCGAATCGGACAGTATGTTCCTGGTCAAGGCAGTGGACGTGGCGACGCGCCACCATGGAGAACTACCAGAAACTCTCAAGATGGAGGTGAACCGGATTGCCTTGCGATTGAAAAAGCCACGAGAGCTATAATACTACCACTACTGTTGGTAATACTACTCTGGACAGGTATACTGAGGCGTTGCACCGTTGTGGAGTGCTTGTCGGTATCGGTCCTGCAAGATCTCAGAAAGCAACGCGTGGGTGCCCAGTGGGTCGGTCACGCGGATATCCAGATGCGGGTACTTGGCCTTGACGCCGTCCAGGATCTCTTCAATATCGCCCTTTTTCCCAGCATGGCGACCTTGCGAGAAGAACAAAAGCGCGATGACCAACACACCCGAGCTGATCGCATAGTGTTCAACTGCATTCTCCAGCAACGGGTCGTTAAAGTCGTACTCGGCTCCGTCGCGACGCTCCATGCAACTATGGCCGACCAACTGGACGTGGTCGATTGGTAGTAATGCACGCAAATGCTTGGTCACGAGTTCCGTGGCGTCGTGGACTTCTTGGTTCGGTGTACCGTGCTCTAAGACCAAGACGCTCACGTTGGGAGGCTTGGCTTCCTCACCGCCTTGTGCAGATGGTTGCGGTAGCACGGCACGAACTCTTTCTTCCATGATCTTGGCGACTCGGTCATCTGATGGCGCATCCAAATCGATCAAGCAACGACCGACAAAAGTGGAGAGAGAAAGCTGGTCGCTACAAGTGGGAGCGGCCACTTTGTCCCAGGACTTGCGCAGCACAGAGGGCAAGAACTCGGTGAGTGTCGTGCTGTTGCCAAAGAAAAGCGGCAAGATCACCAGCTCAAGTGGCGAGGCCGCCGCGTGGGAAGATGGCGGCAGCTGGCTCGCGATTTTTCGCTGCAAGAACTCGGTGACGACCATCTCCAGTGTCTTGGCCGGCATGTTGTGCAGCAAAGCCGCGTCGATGCGGTTCGAGAAACGGAAGCTGCACGGCACGACTGGAACACGAAGCGATCGACTCAAGCGGAAGCTGATCTGGCGAAGATCCAGGTACGGCTCGTGCTTCAGCGAGCCAATGTTGGCAACCACGACCAGCTTGTCGGCTTGCTTGCTTGCTGGTTGTTGACGGTGGACTTCTCCCATCTCAAACGTGGCTTCTTCTTCCTCTAGCAATTGGGCGAGAAGTCCTTCGCGGTACGTTGGGTACTTGAGCACGACGCCCAGTTCTTCTTTGATGCGCAAGTTGCTGACGACTTTGCTTTCCGCATAGAAAGTCTTGGCCATCGCACTCATGGATTTCTCGGCTTCCTCCCACGTTTGCAACGGCACGACGGGCAAACCCAGCAACTCACACGCGTACGCTGTGACTTCGTCTGCTGGTGCTGGCTCATCATCGGCGACATTGTAGATCGCGCCAGGATTTGGCTTTTGCGCGGATGCCTCCAAGATATTGGCGATATCGTCCACGTGGATCCGGTTGAAGCGGCGTCCTGGTAAGTGGATGCGGGTCGCCGAGCCGCTGCGCACTTTGGTGATGGTCCCGCGGCCCGGACCGTAAATGCCAGCGATGCGGAAGATATGGCAAGGAAGCCCCGACGCAAGCCATTGCTGTTCGGCCGTGATCCGCATCTGGCTGCGCTTGACATTCGACTGCACAGGCGCGCTCTCGTCCACTGCGACGCCGTTGGTCTCTCCGTAGACGCCGATCGTCGATAGATACGCAAGCCACTTCAACGTTGGCTTGACTGCATCCACCAGATGTTCGCGCAGTGCGAAAAGCACCGGGTCTTCTTGGCCTTCCACACGCCCCGTGGGCACCGAGATGATCATATGCGTCACACCGACAAGTGCGTCTTGTACAGAGATATCTGCATTCGCAGAAAGATCCCACTGTGTACCATCGAATACGAATACGTTGCGCTTCGTGGCGGATATTGTCGTCGCTGCTGCGGAGAAGACGGTTGGATGCTGCTGGGCGAGCTCATGGGCCGACTCAAGCGCGCGAGATGTCCCTGCGATTTCAAAGCCGCGGCGGTGGAAAGCAAGTGCAGCGCGCGCCGCCGAGAAGCCCAAACCGAAGACAAAGAGCTTTTGCTTAGTGTTACTGGAGTCCGCCATCGAGGAGGGATCTGTGCGTGTGCAGTCGCGCACGTTGGGTATGATAGTGGTCTGCTCAATGGATTCTCGCTGGGAATAAAGCATTCGACGATGAGATTCCGCAATCAGATGGTATCAGATCAGAGTCTGATGAAGAGTACATCGATTGGTCCACACATGTCATACGTGCACAGTATTTTGGTGTGTACCACACAATGTCCTCATCCCGTTATCCACACTCGGGACAGATCTCCCTCTCGACAGTATGACTCAGTCCACTCCAAGAGCGCAAGTCTGTTGTGGCACACGCTATGCAGTGTCACAATGTACACCATCTGGATCACCCGCAATGATAAGAAGCATCGCGAGACCCCCAGCCACTGCGCTCCTGCTCAAGATAGAAAAGCTATTCTCGCCCATTGCGCTGCCAATCTCCGTTCCACGCTGCTGGACGACCCAGATTTCCATGACAACCTCCAAGATACACTCGCTCCGCTACATGAACACTCCTAATTTATTTATTTAGTGTATAAGCAGAAAGAGAGGTCCTAAAAACCCTAAATGCAAATCATTGAACTTCCCCACAATGTCCTCATCCAGCAAACAAACAAACACACACACACACACACAGCGTGCAGTCACACTGAGGCCCTGGTCCAGAGTAGAGCATTCACACAGGGGTTGAAATAATTGCATTTCATAATATTGGGACGGAAACTTCAAGACAGAACTAAAAATTGCATTATTGCCACTATTTTTCTAAAATTAAAAATACTGGAGATGAATTTCATTTCATCGGACAATGGGCAGAACTGCCAGCCACTGAAGAGGTCAAGTAAGATTCTCGATTTCGTTTCGTTGCCACCAGCGGTGGGTTGACAATCGCTGCAAAACTTAGCAATTATATCTCGCCAGAAAATTCTCGCTGTCCAGGGATGATCAACGCAAGCCAACTATATTTTTTGTGAGCGCCTGCATTGATTGTAGAAAAGGTCAGCACATAATTTCATTGCAATGCGACCTCAACTTGTATCCAAAAAGTCTGGACACAGCAGGTTGGTACCCGGTACAACTTACCTGCTCGTCTTCAGCCTCGTGGCCACAACATGGCGCACTTCCTTAGCCACCAAAGTCATCACGTTTAGAAGCAAGACGACGATGAGCAGGAGCGTCACAGCCAACAACAATGCCGACTGCTCACTGCACAGCCACCAATCACAATAACAATTGTACAGGATGGTAATAACAGCAGAATCCCAGAAAATATTTGAAAATAATGTTTTCCATATTTGTTTCCCTGCGCACGATTCTCAAGTGCTCTGGATCATTGCAAACTCAATAAGATAGAAAAAACCCCACCAAAAATAAATAAATCATTGGGGTACACGAAGCGCTGGTGAACTCCTCTACTTTCAACACACTGCAGTTTGCTGCAGTAATGTACTGGTTGTGCCAGCTCAGCCTGCAGGATGATTTTATATTGTTGGTGCTGGATGTTATGGGGACTCCGCGTATACTGTACTGTGCATGTGCACACTTGAAACATTTTGACGTTCAGACTCCAGTTGGGAGTCCCGTGTCCCTTGGAAGTCCCGATTTTTATCACTCAGTAGTCCCGGCGATGAAAACTTTGCGTCCAGCTGCACGGGACATACAGTAGCACCCTCCATATTCTTCTTGCGCGCCACACATTGTGGGGAGGGAATGCCAAAGCAAGAGAAAGTGCAGTAAATATCCACCGCGAGAATGATCCCCTCCCCATAGTAACCATGGGTTACAGTAACCCTATTAACTCCCTTAATAATGCCGAGCCAAGCGAGGTGGGCTGCTGCTCATGCTCAGCAGCGTGCATCCAAGAGAAAGACCAACGTATAAGTTGCACTTTCTCTTGAAATTATATAAGTATTGCTGGACTAAGAAGTACAGTGTGCTGTTCACATTTTCGGGGTGTTTTTACGATCTCCCCCCTGAAACACTGGTGTCGCAAAGGTGAGGCTCCGGTCTGCGGAGCCAATTTGACTCCAAATTTGAGCCAAATGGCCATGCTATGTGCGGGCGCGCCGATCTTCGGCCCCTCCTCAGTATTTTTCCTGAACTGAAAGGTACAGCCTGCGACTCGCTGTGCATTTTGAGTGAGAAATCAGTTAGATGAACCCACCGTTCAAAGAAGCTCTCGCTCTCCACGAAGAGGGCGCTTGAGTGAAGTCAGCTGTGCATTTTGAGTGAGAAATGAGTCAGAGGGACCCACCGTTCAATGAAGCTCTCCATGAAGTGGGTCCTTGAGTGAATTCGGGAATGGGAGCCATTCCCACCTGTTCGTACATTTTCCAATTCAGCACACCTACCACACACCACCACCACCACTATGGGAATCAAGCTCAAGAACAACACCAATCACGACGTGCTGGTCCTTGTCTTCACGTACGTCATGATGCCGACACCAAGCTTGCTCTATCGCAAGACGCTGCTCATCCCGAGCGGCGAGCAGGAGAACTGTCCCACGTGGCAGAGTGCCATCAAGATCTACGCGTGCGAGGCTGGTACCGACGGTCCAATCCTCGCCAACAGACTCAAGACGAGGTTGGGGGTCATCAACGCTGGCCGCATTTTCCTGTCGATGATTGGCGGTGATCTTGCCGGATGGGCGGCGGATTTCATTGTTGGATCCGCTCTCGACGTCGTTGTCGAATTGATTGTCAACGAATTGGTCAGTATGATCATCGAAAACACCGGCGAATCGATCCAGGAGCTGGCGTTGCGCGGCGTAGAGGTGCCCGTGGTGCAGAAAGTGTTCATGTTCTCGGCCAACATGCTGTTTGTTCGTCGACAGATTGCTGTCCACGGTGGAGCGGGGAACCCGCTCATGATTGATGGCGATGGATTGGCATTTTTTTAACTGGAATTAATTATGCGAATCCATTTTGAACTTGCAGCTGATCTAAATGTACCGGATATCCTGTATCATTGTGGGACTCCCAACAAAAAATAAATAAATACATCAAGCAAAAGATAAAAAAATAAAATATAACAATTCGTGCATCATGTCGAACCAAGTCTCCTGTATCTCTTGCACGACTTGCTGGACATTGCAGCGCTCAGCGTTCGCAAGTGTGGCTACCATATTGGCGTCGATGCTGGCGAATTAGTTGGCCCCCAATCGGTCCAACAAAGCCTTCAAGGTGATCATGGTGGTCAAGGATTTTCGTGTGAAAGCTGTCAAAGAGGTCTTTGGTGCGATTCAATATGCATCAAGTTAACCGAGTGGGAGGACAAGGTGCTCGGTCGTCTGTATCTGTCCTTGAACGGGCTCTTGGGTTTGCTCTTCTGGAGTGCGCCATTCTGCGTGTTTCTCGCCTCGTTTGCAGTGTCTGCTATTGTACTCGGAAACGAACTTACGGCCGCCAAGGTGTTCACGAGAAGGAGAATGATGCTGTTCAACGCGATTCGTGGGCCGCTGTCCCAAGCACTTCAGTCGCTACTAGAGGCTCGTACAGCTTGTCAACGCATATCAAAATACCTGGATACGGCAGAGATCGGCGATGAGCGGATTGGTCTTGCTTCGCACAGTGAGCGAGATGACGTGGAGATCTCAGTTGAAAACGCTACATTTGACTGGCGACCTGCCAAAGCATGGATACCTGAAGACAGGGGTCACAACGGACGCAAGAGAGACTGCAGTGCTTCAAGATGTGTCTCTCACGAACCGCAATGGCGACTTTGTGGTCGTCCAAGTCGTCGCTTTGTGCTGGGCTGCTGGGAGAACTGCCCAATAAGCAAGGCAAAGTCTTCGGGCGGTCGTCCAGTATCGCCTACTATTCGCAAAAGCCATGGGTCCAGAACATGACCATCCAAGACAACATTCTCTTTGGTCTGCCCCATGACAAAACCAAGTACGATCGTGTGTTGGACGCCTGTGGTTTGGTGAAGGATCGATCGATGTTCCCAGCCGGCGAGCTGAGATCGAACAGAAGGGAGTGAGTCTCTCAAGGGGGCAGAAGGCGCGTGTGAGTCTGGCTACTCTGATACGGAGGTGCTCATCTTGGATTCGCCGTTGGCAGCGGGCGGATGCGATGGTCCGCGTAGAACGTCTTGGCCATCGCGCTCATCGAGTTCTTGGCCTCCTGCCACGTTTGCAGCGGCCCGACGGGCAAACCCAGCAACTCACATGCGTACGCTGTGACTTCGTCTGCATTGTAAATTGCGCCAGGGCCTGGCTTCTGCGCGGATTCCTCGAACATGTTGGGAATATCGTCCACGTGGATCCGGTTGAAACGGCGTCCTGGTAAATGGATGCGGGTCGCCGAGCCGCTGCGCACTTTGTTGATGGTTCCACGGTCCGCTCGAAATGGAGCATTCAAACTTGGGATTCTGGAATCATGGCAGGTGTCAGTCAGATCAGATTTTCATCTGGCAACGCCGCGACAATTGGTCCACATATATCATACTCAGATCTGAGCCGAGCTCATTTCACCTTCATCATGATCTCCCAAGTCAACTGCTTCATTGTTTCGCGTCTTGGACGCCGTTCGCTCAATAATTTCGTGGTCCTTCTCTGCCAGTGGCTGCTATCGGACAGTCAAAGTGTGAAAATTCAGCGCGACCCTACAGTATCGGAGTAGACTACGTGCAGTGCTTGAAGTATAAATGTATTTTTTTTTAAAGAACGAATGATATGAATCTCCACGGTCAAACGCGAGCAAGAAATACTCTGTGTGCAGAGAGAGAGAGACCGCATGCTCAAAGCACTTACGCGACGATGGCAGCAATCGCAGCAGTTGCAGATGCCGCTAGCGCAAGCGCTGCCACGCTCGTGGATCCGACGGCAGCACTCGTCGTCGAAGGCACTGGTGTTGGTGTCGTGTCCTTGCTGGGTGCCGTGGTGTTGGAGGCGCCACCGCATTTGGCGGTTTTCAAGAGCGCTGGGTCCGACTTGCTGGTGGCATCACCCGGCGCCGACACACCCGTCGTCCAAACAAGCTTTTCATTCGTTCCTTTGACCCATTCGCAGCATGGGTCGCCGAGTTCCTCGCCGTTGGTCTGTCCATCTCCATCCGAATCCAACATGCACAGCTCTTTCGACCACTTCAGCCCATTTGCTTCAAACGCTTCTCCGAAGGCATTACGAGCGCCACCTCCGGCTGGGTCCACGTGGCCGATGGCAGTAACACCCGCGACGTTTGCGCCGTTGGGAAGACGCGAAGGGAACGTAGGCCTGGCAGCGGATTGCGCGACGAGCGCCGCAACCACGAGAAGCGCGATGTTGATCTTGAGAGACATTGTGATGTGGGGGATGCTTGCTGTGTTGCTGGTCTTGGAGGCAATTTGCAAAGTGAGAGTCGCAAGACACAATCTCATGCGTGGTGCACTGAACCTCGGATCAAATCGTTCGTGCCGTCACTCCCTTGATGAAGAGGAGGAGCTCCTTTGAGCGAGCTGCACTCTTCTTCCTTTTGACAGATGACGCGCATTTGGTGGTTCAATCAAAGGAGAGTAATTGGAACAACTTCAATTTAGCACCCTTTCAGTTTCGATATTTATCCTGCGATACGTCCAGCCTGCCATTCAAATTGGACCACAACGACCTGTGGAAGATGATGACATGTTTATACCCACAAATGGCTACAGCCACCGATTCACCTAGCCCTCCATTATGTGCCCACAAAGCTTCTGATCAGTCTCAACCAGCTGGTGACCAGCTTTGGAACGACCTCGTTGGTTGTTCCAAAACGAGAGTCTTTCCAAGTTGGGGATGGGATCATGAATGAATCCTTGTCAAGCGACGATGAAGGGGTGCAACATGTCACAAAGAATGGGAAGATGCGGAGGGTACAAAGTAGATTAGTTGGCGCATGTTGGGTGCGAGATTCTTGCAACTTCTGGCCAAGAAGGTTGTTGTTGTCCAGCAGTAGGTGTAGCTGTACCCATTGGTGGTGCTGTCGCAGCGACGTCAACGATTGAGCAGACGCTCAAACTTGAAACCAACCTGAGCTCTTCCGTCTGCTATAGCTCTATAGGAATGCAGCTACCGCCGACAGCACCACCACAATCGCTCCAGTCCACTGTGTTCCTGCACCGCTTGTCGGTTTTGGCGTCGCTGTCGGCAGCAGAGGTACCGGCTCCGTCGTCTCGCTACCCACTTCATCGTGAGTCGAAGTATTGTTCTTCGCACCACCAGCCGCGGCAAACTTGGTGATCGGGTCTTCTCCGTTTGTACACTTGACCGCCGCCCAAATCGTCGGGTCTTGCTTACTCGTTTTGTCGCCGGGTGCTGTCGCAGTCGTGTATGAAAGCTTCTCGTTTGTTCCTTGTACCCATTCGCAACATGGGTCTCCAAGTTCGGCGCCGTTGAACTGACCGTCACCATCCGAATCCATGTAGCAAACGTCCACTGTCCACTGCTTGCCTGCCGTCAAAACGTCGTCGCCGAACGCGTTGATCCCGCCGCCACCACCAGGGTTGATATGGCCCACCGCGCCGACGTCCGGTACGTTGCCCGAACCAGGGATGAACGCCAAGAATGACGGCAATGCTTGCACCGAAGTGACCACCAGAGCTGCACAGCTTGCACTCGCAAGAAGGGAAAGACGGCAACTCATCGCGCAGACTCTGTTGCCACGATCAAGGGTTCGCAAATACCGTTCCGGTACAGTAAACTGTTGCTTTCCTGGTGGATGGCGACCGAGTTCCAGGCTTCCTTCAAAGGCATTTCCTGCCGCATACTATTTTGTATAGCGCCGCTTTACAACATGTGATTGGTCAGGCGCACGCGCTTTTGTGCATCACCAAGGAATCCGTGCTGACTACTTTCTGGTGGTATCTTCAGATATTAGTGGTGGATACATTTTTTTAAAAAAACAAAAACAAATAATTTTTTGAATTGTAGTTCACGTGACTGAAAGTATCAGCGTGGACTGATTCTTGCGTGTGCTTGGAGCCAAATCCATCCGTGGGCTGTGGAACTTGGGAAGTTTATCACGCGTAGGACGCTGTAGGACTCCCTGTGTGGGTGTCACACTCACTTTCCGATGCCTTCTTTGTTGGCGCAAACGGTGTGTCAGCTGTGCCATTTCACTGGAGTGTCCAACATCATGTGCAATATAACGTCGCAGCCGTTCCTTAGTCCTGCGCAACACCATCCACATGAGCAGTTGTCCTCAGCACGCTTGCTATTACAAGCCCAGGTGGACAGGTGGCTGGACTTTCACCCACCTCTATCAACAGCAGCATTAGACAAATCAGAATCACGCACTAACGAACGCCAGAGGCAAGTTTGATTTGTGTGTGTGTGTATATCAATGTATTGTGTTAATATAAACGGGTCCTACATCAAGAAGGCAACCACAGCGACCGCGGCAGCCGACGCAACAGTGGCGGCTTGAGAAACACCGCTGGTTGGGGTTGGCACAGGGCTAGCCGCAACCTCACCCTTGGAGCTCCCGCCCGCTGGGGCGGTGGTGTTACTTGCGGCTGGAGCCGTCGTGGTACCGGCTACTGGAGCAGTCGTGCTCGTGCCGCTGGCCTTCGCCATGTAGGCCGTGTACTTGGTAACTGGGTCCTCGCCGTTCGTGCACTTGACGGCCGCCCAAATGGTAGGATCTTGCTTGCTGGTCTTGTCACCAGGAGCAGTCGCCGTCGTGTACGCGAGCTTCTCATTCGAGCCAGACACCCACTCGCAGCACGGATCGCCCAACTCGGCACCGTTGAACTGCTCATCGCCATCGGAATCCTTGTAGCAAAGATCCACCGTCCACACGGTCTCGGAGGCGGCAAAGTCCGCACCGAAAGCGTTGCCTGGGCCTCCGCCGGCCGGGTCAATGTGGCCCACGGATGCGACTCCTGCTACGTTGCTTGCTCCAGGGATCAACTTGACAAACGTGGGCTTGGCAGCAACCTGCGTGGCGACGGCGGCCGAGGCGATGATGGCGAAAAACTTCATTTTTGCGGACTTGGGTGGGAGGTAGGTGGAAGTTGATTGGGAGCTGGTCAATTGAACAATGAAGTTGATGAAAATGAACACACCCACGACTGCTGTCTCGGCCAGTCAGGAGGCTGTCGCACGCTATCCCCAGAGAAAACACCATCGGAACGCTGAGGAACATGTCGCGTTCCCTCAGGGAGTCCCTGGGCAAGGAGAGGGTCACCCTCAGAGTTGTCATCCATCGTTCGAACGGAATCGTGGTGTTGGCATAATCAGGTTGCATGGTCATATGGTTTTGGTCGAGATGGAGCCTCTTATACCGGTACTTGATTTGGTGGTGTGGGTGAGGGACCACCGCCCGATGATATCGCTGTCACATCAGTCCTTTGCAAACCGATATTCCCTGTAAAGCCTCAGCCAATCCCCGCACTGACGTCACTGGACATGACTAATCAGGTTAATCAATCGGAAGTTGATAAACCTGATTAGAATGGGGGGGGGGGGGGGGGGGGGGGGGGGGGGGGGGGGGGGGGGGGGGGGGGGGGGGGGGGGGGGGGGGGGGGGGGGGGGGGGGGGG